>CAKALU010063200.1:0-55765 GCA_916700995.1 Hozukius guyotensis
AGCCGCCATTAAGAGCAACCCCTCCCCTTACGTGACGTAACCACTTGCGTGGTGACGTTCACCTCGGGCTTTCTCTTGCTCCTCCCACACACACATAGGTACACACACGCATTCCTATTTTACCGACAACGTGGGGACTTACGTTCCCGTTTGTGCGTTGTCTGTAACTTTCGTGGCGTCGCCGCCATTAGGAGCAACCCCCCCCCCTCACGTGACGTAACCACTTGCGTGGTGACGTCCACCTCGGGCTTCCTCTTGCTCCTCCCCTCACACACACACACACACAGACACTCCCACTCACACATAGGTACATACACCCATTCCTATTTTACCGACGACGTGGGGACTTACGTTCCCGTTTGTGCGTTGTCTGTAACTTTCGTGGCGTCGCCGCCATTAGGAGCAACCCCCTCACGTGACGTAACCACTCGCGTGGTGACGTCCACCTCGGGCTTCCTCTTGCTCCTCCCCTCACACACAGACACTCCCATTCACACCTAGATACGCATATACACACACACACACACACAACACACACACACATCCTCTTGCCTTTGTGTTTTGTTTGATTCTAGTTTAGTGCTTAGAGCTGCATTGTAGAATATCCTCTTGTTTACTGAAGTGTTGTTAGTTATTAATTACTACTGTTTAATAACTTTGATTTAGATTGATGTTGTTAGATTGTTGTTTATTGTTGATTGATAGTACTGTATTTAAATAAATTGGTCTTACTTTAAATAGCAGTTGTCTGTGTTTATTGTGCATTTGTATTGTCGTAACAGCTGGTTGTGAGAGTCAGTGCTCGGATTCACCCCTTCACCGTTCATCTCCTAAATGTAAAGTAGTGTTTAAATACTGGCATTTGGAGTGAACAATCCCCTTTTGAGACTGAATTAACGTTTTGGTTATTGGTCCCTGGTTTCCAGGGTGGTGCCCCGTTCATTATTAATGATAATTGATAATTCTTATTAATAATAATAATTCTATGAATATTATTTATTAATTAGCTAATAACCAAACCTGTTCCCTACACCAAATCCCTACACGTTTACATGCTGCAATGTTAAAAAAAACTTTATTTTCTTCAATCTGTCGGCCTGAATATACCTGTATTTACACTCTGTCTGAAACGCTCCGTTTTAGTGCATTTCAACGGAATTGCAATGGAATTGCGTTGCTAGGCAACAGTTTGGGTCAATGTTTACTTACTGTCAGCTGATGCTATTTACATACACTGCAACAGGTAATAAACTGGGACAAATTTAGAATGTTTATGTTTAAAACCGTGTAATGGTCTAAATATTGTATATTTGTGACATCACAAATGGATAGAAATCCTGACGGCTTGTTTCAAACGCACAATTTCTGAATACGGGCTGTGTGTGTTTGTCCGTATATTGAGCGTTTTGATAGTTTAACAGTATTTATATAGCACTTAAACCTGCTTTATAATGTAAAAGACCTGAAAATCTCACTTTTTACAATATGGGACCTTTAAAACATGGCCAAATGTTGCTTATAATGTCCAGAAACACTGAAGATGTCTCAGGACAGATGTAAAAATGATGTGTGGGATGAAAAGATTGCTTATACATCTTTCCACACAGAGAGAGGTATTTATTATGTAACATACAAAATTATTGTTTTCAGTTGTTCCACCATGAGCATCCAAAACAGCTTTAATCCTCCTTGTCATAGATTCTAAAACCAAAATGACCGTTTGGTCGGAGTTCGCGAGTGAATGACAGCTGCCTCCGTTGAATGAACAGCCAATAGGAACGCTCTCTCTCTCTCAAATGACCTGTGATTGGTCAAAGTGTGCGGTCATGGGCTAGATTTTTAGAAAATAGAGCCATGAGTAGGTGCAGAAGTCTAGTTTTGTCTCAGAACACTTGAATTACAATATGCTGAAAAGTTATTATGGAATTTTTGCCCAATGATGCCAAAAATATACTGACTACTGAAGCTTTAATGGTCTCATTATTCTACTGTTTGTTTGTAAGAATGGTAGCCAGTATTCACAAGTTGTTTATTTGCATTTTATTTTAGAAAAGAAACACATCAAATCTATGGAAGTGAAGGTATAGGTCCACATTAATGTCAGGTGTCCGTGTAATCCTCCAGTCCAGTCCACCTCTGACTCTGATGTGGAGTGTTGAACTCCATCCTGGACAGAAATGTAAACACAGTTTCAGTTCGTATATATTTTAAGTTTTTCCAAAAGTAATTGTGAGTTGGGAAATGAAAACATGTGGAACATGGAAAATCATGATAAAATAACAATAAAATCCTTCATAGAGTTGTCACTCATATAGTTTGAAATATCAAATATGCAAACATGTGATTAAACTTCATAATTGTGACTAAATCTTCACACTTAACTTCCTGAGTTCATCACAAATAAAAATAAACATTTGAACACATGAAACATGTCTCATAAGTGTTAACTAAAATGTTCACATTTATCTGAAAAACACATTTGATATTCTATGGACATACTATACTATGACTTTTTTTTTTACTTTTTTTGGACATACTATACTGTGACGTTTTTTCGACATGCTATAGTATGACTTTATACTATGACTTTTTTTTAACTTTTTCATCATCTTCACCACTGTCTGAGGGGCGGGGGCTAGCATGTAGGGCAGCTTTTATGGCACTGCATCACATTTTCCTAATTTTAAGGCCACCCTAGAGGGCACTGCATCATGTTTTCTCCACTGGAACGGCCCTCTAGAGCAGTGGTTCTCAACCCCTAAATTGATACATATTAGGTCACGGACCCCCATTTGATAAGATTTCTCTTCAGGGACCTCTGTCTGATAGGATTTTGGTTGTTGGATATCATTAAGAAGGGCTGCACGGTGGTGCAGTGGTTAGCACTGTTGCCTCACAGCAAGAGGGTCGCAGGTTTGAATCTGGCTTGGGGTCCTTCTGTGTGGAGTTTGCATGTTCTCCCCGTGTTAGCGTGGGTTTTCTCCGGGTTCTCAGGTTTCCTCCCACAGTCCAAAGACATGCAGCTTAGGTTCATTGTTGACTCTAATTGCGTGAATGTTGAATGTGAGCGTGAATGGTTGTCTGTCTCTATGTGTCAGTCCTGTGATAGTCTGGCGACCTGTCCAGGGTGAACCCTGCCTTCACCCAATGTCAGTTGAGATCAGCTCCAGCCCCCACTCCCGATAATGGATGGAGGATGGATGGTTGTGATTAAGACCAGAATTCTTGTCAACTACAGTTGAGGAGGAAACCATGGAGGAAGTGAAACCTATGATTGCCGTGGTGATATTCAAACTGGTCACTGAAATTATGAATTTTAATTTGACGTTTTTACCAGCCGCGAGTTGATCAGTGATTTAAAAACATTTAAATTTAAAAACATTTAAATTTAAAAACGATCTGTATCAGCCGATAAGACTCATTGACGATCGGCAATCTGTATCTGCGGCAACAAAATACGTGATCGGGGCATCTCTAAAAGTTAGATTTGCTCCCTTTTTATCTGCCGATTTGATCCGAAACTCGAAACCGTGATACGTTCCAAACCGTGAGTTTTGTGATCCGTTTCACCCGTAATCACAACCGTGCAAGATACAATCATGAAACTTTTACTGGTGTGTAGTTGAGATCAAAATGAAGGCCAAGTTTGAAGATGTGTGTGGTCCAAGCAAGGGCGCCGGACGTAGGGAGATAGAAAGTGGGGAAGGGGTAATTGCAAATCCCATCACATGATGGTCTTTAGTTTATTTATGTGAATTCTTGAGTACATTTAGATATAAAAATAGCTAGCTTTATATATTACCAAAAAAATATATATATTTAGTCTAACCATTTGGCAGTACCTCCGCATCCCACTAGATGGTGCTCTGAGCTGAGATAGCTGCCCTAGTGGGCACTTCATCACGTTTTGCAAAGGCACCAATAATGTCTTTTCAAAATGTTGTGCCACTCCATCGAGTAAATGTTGAGATATTTCACAGGATTGGTAAAAACAGTTGGTCAGGGGACCACCAAGGTAATTAGGTTTCATCCACAGCAACATGAATATCCGTACAAAATTTTATGGCAATCCATGAGATATTTCAGTCCAGACCACAGCGGTTGACCGGCTGACAGACAGCCAGGTGATTGCCTATTGTAGTCAAGGTTATTCAGTGTTATTTGGATTAGTCAGGTAATTGTTTTCCCCCCTTTTTTTACCATTTAGGGCTTCTCAAGCTGTTTCCTCAAATCCGAAGCTTCTGCTGCCATCTCCTCTTCCGATCTCCATCTGGAGGGAACGTCCTCATCTTCTCGATCGTGCTTCTGCAACTGCAAAAACCAACAGTGTTACAGTGCGATGTCAAAAAAAAGTTGCTCCTGCATGTTTTGTTTACCATTCAATATTATGAACCTGGCCTTGAAGAATTGTGTGAAATGTCTCCCAAACTAAAATGGCACACAATAAAACACATCACAAATTGACGTAATCCCATGATGTCACTTGCATTGGATGTAGTTTAAACCAAGCTCAAAGTGACACTACTGGGTCTCTGCAATGGTGGGCACATGCTTTATCCTCGATGGTGGGCACAGTGGCCACAATGGTGGCCTTTATCCCTTGCACGTGATTACTTCAACTAAATATGCACATGCATTTTGTGTTTGGTCAGTTGGTCATTGGTTAATGAAATGATGTCTTATAGGCAAAAGAAGACTAATGCATTTTCTTTACCTGTTATGACCATGAAAAAGGTCTATAGATGAATGACTAAGCAAACAGAGACCACTGTAGACGACTCCGCCTGTGATCCTAGACCCAGAGTTATCATTCATAACTACCTTTCTCTACTGTCAGTGAATTCAAATTTTAGCCAATTATTTTGTTTTATTAAAGTATAGGTTCCCTATGTTTTCAAGTTTGTCTTGAAACAATACCAACATACCCATAATGTGCATCGAAAGAGTTATTGGTCACTGTCATCATTCCTCCTGTTTATACTGTCCATGAGCAGATCCTTTACAAACGTGGTTCCAATGTAAGTGATGAAGGACAAACTCACTGGAGATAATATGAGGATTCAGCAGTCTGAGTTAGTCAAATCAATTGGTTATCTTCCAAAATTATGTGACCCACAATGTAGTTATATTTTTGTTTCTGTATATATATCTTATTTTTATGTAAAATTTACTTTATTTTTGGGATTATTATATTATGGGGATTGAAAATTGATACATCCTTCAATTTCAAACACTACCTTTTCATTAACTTTTAATTCGATTTTCTTTTTTTTAAATTTTGACCCTGATATGTCTCCACACATTGCCCCAATAAATCAAATCATGTACAGATTCTGTGACCCATTAAGCAGGATCAGAAGGAGCAGCATGGGGCCCAGTTTCAACTGCTAGGGCGGCACATGGGGAGATGTCATAATCAGTTATTGTTTAGACAGCGCTGATCTGCAGGCCAGTCCCAGAGGCCAATATCCTGAAATGAAATGTCTAGTATGCCAGACTACAAACATAAAACAAACAGCACAACATGCTCAGTGAAGAACTATATGTCCTTGAGATATATATGTCCATTGCGTGCTATTTTTACCCTGCAAAAATCTTGTCTATTTTTGCAAATATTTTCATCTATTATGGAGAACTAAAATGTTTCGGCCAAGTGAAAAAATACAGTTAGATTGTGATATTAATTTCTTACTTAATTTCTTTCATGTAAAACATCTCACGTGGCTTCTGGCCTGCATAGTTTGCTGTCTCTCACTCTTAACACGTCTGCGAGTTAAAAGCACCAGGGGGGTCATTACATCAATACAGTTCTGCTTTCAGCGCTGTCCTGTTTTGTTGGCTGCATCTCTGCCCTGCGGCACCACTCCCAACAGATGTGACCCTGGGTGGAGAGCTTGTCGGGGCAGGCCTTTAACCAAGCTGAAGAAAAGCCTGTCATGTGACTGGGGAATACATCTCGGAAGATGGGAAGTAAATTAGTACAATTTAAATTTACTCAAGTGCTCTTCATGAACACAATTTAAAAACCTGGTACCACCCTTCACACCTGACAAACAAAATAAATTGTTTGTCAGTGCATTCTGTTTCTGTTTCTTGCTCTTTTTGGACATTTTTTAGAAACATTATTATTGTATTATGTCATTTCTATTCGGTGAAATTCTAACATTTGTTCAAAATAATACTAAAAGGAATGGCAGTTGCAGATTTGAAATTACAATAATTAGACTCCTTAAACATTACAAACTATGATTATATTTCCCAACAGTCATGAGCATCCAGTCAAGACTGGAATGGATTGTGTTGGTCCAGTGGAGGTAACAACATTTTTTTTTTTTAAGCTTGACTTCTCATCCTTCACACAGTATCCCATAATGAGAAATTGAAAACACATTTTTGGCGTGGCATGTCCCTCCCACTCATCAAGAACAGCCTCTTCTGTTCCTTTAGAGAGGCTTCCACCAGCCGGTTTAGTGTTTTGTTTGCACACATCACACACTGCACTCATCCAAACGCTATTTCATTTAACTTTGAGAACTTTAAGTTCATGGCATGTAACATTTTTGAAACTTTATTCACCTGTGACAAAAAGGTGAGAAGTCAGAGGTTGCTCGATCGAAATGTGTCGATAGAAATCATAAAATCTGAGTAAATTAGCAAGCCGTGATAATGGTGATCTTGAACAGAATATTACTTTTGCATTCATTTCGTTTGAGTGTATGTTTTATTTCAGGTATCACATTTAAAACTCCAAATTCATGCCAAGGTATTATGATTCATTATAAGTCAAACAATTGTTTTTTGTTTTTTTTCCCTGTGGAAAAAGGCAGGCTATATATATATATCTATATATACAGCAGCTTCTGGCTAACCAACCGGACATAGCGGTGGTTGTCAGACAGCAGAAGAGGGCAGTGGTGATAGACGTGGCGATACCAGCTGACAGCAACATCAGGAAGAAGGAACATGAAAAGGTTGACAAGTATCAAGGGTTGAAAGAACAGCTGGAACAAATGTGGAAGGTCAAAGCCGACGTGGTCCCCGTGGTAGTAGGAGCACTCTGGGCTGTGACCCCCAAACTGGGAGAATGGCTCCAACAGATTCCAGGAACGACATCTGAAGCCTCAGTCCAGAAGAGCGCAGTCTTAGGAACAGCTAAGATACTGCGCAGAACCTTCAAACTCCCAGGCCTCTGGTAGAGGACCCGAGCTTGAGGAAGACACAGATACCACCCCACAAGGGTGAGAGGGAGATTTATTTTTAATATATATATATATATATATATATATATATATATATATATTTATATCTATAACTCGTACAAAAGGTCTGGACCCCTTGTGAATTTCAATTGTACCTAAGAGATTCATTTTAAGTATGTCAAGAAGGGGGCGCTGGTGAGAGGCACATGGAGTAGTCGTGGCTCTCAGAGCTCCTATGAATTCTGCCGTTTACTTTAGAATAGACCAAAGACACTTTAAGGATCATTTTGGGACAGTCACATATGCAGCAACTTTGAAAACAGTAACAGTTCCCCGTTGGCTACGGGGTATTTCTTCTTTTTGTCTGTGTGTGTGTGTGTGTGTGTGAGTGTGTGTGTGAGTGCGGATGTTTGGAGAGGTGTGGAGAGAGGTGCGCTGCTTGGTGTTTTTCAGCTCAGTTTTCTTTTTCCTTTCTCTGTTTCATCTGTACACTCAGGAACAATTATTTCATAATCAGCCATGTATTAAATGTTTGATTAGCCCATTTTGGAACAAGCGGCCCACTGCATTCTGTCAGGAAGATTATGGACTTGAATGGATTTTTTTTTTTACTGATTAAGTGGAATGTTAGGGGCCTTGGTACTGTATTAACACAAAATGCAGGAAGGGTTTTTTCTCATTTGATGAAGAGTGAATTCTCACACGATTAAAGCTACTGAATACAAACTCAAATCCAGTTGCATCTCACAGGTGTATCATGCACAACTTTACATCTGGAGCCAGCGGTGTAGCGGTCCTGTTTTGTAATACTCTTCATTTTATACCTAAGTCCAAGGTTACAGATCCAAATTTATTTTGATTTCTAGATATATTAATTAATTCCTGATGATTTTGTTGAATACATATACTGTGCGAATTCAGATGATCCTACGTTATTTTATAAAGTTTTTGAATTACTTCCAGAGGATGGATCCTTCGATATCTTAATTTTAATTGTTATTTGGATTCATCCTTAGACAAACCATCCCCAAAATCCCGACAATTAATTCTCTTCAAATAATAAATAATCTGATCAAATCTAGAAAATATGGTGGACATTTGGAGAATACAACATCCGAACAAACGGAATATTCATTTTATTCACATGTGCACCAGTCATATATTAGAATCAACCACTTTACAGTGGAAGTCGGTTCAATCTCCATTATTAGCAACACACATTGTCATAATATACTAATCTCCGACCATAGTCCCGTTACGGTGCAGCTACAGTCCTCCTTTTCCAACCCAAAATATAATTGGAGATTCAACCCTCTACTACTGCCATCGCCAGGTTTTAAAGAGTACATTACTAAAAATCTCAGAATTTTTAGAGATCAATGATAATCGAGAAGTTCCAGACTTTACTCTCTGGGAAACACTTAAAGACCGCAGGGGAACAAAGCAAAACGTAAAAGACTGAAAGAAATTAAACAATACATTTTTCAATAAAACAAATATATAAAACATCTCTACTAGAGTCTGACTATGACATAAGACTGCTATCCATAAAGTACAGTCAAAAAAATGCTTAAACGTTTAAAGAACTTGACTCCGACCTCTATAAATCTGCTTCCAACAGCAACAGAGACAAATTCAGTTCTTTAGTTCCTTAACTTTGTCACGTCTAAATGAGAGTTATCAGAATTTGTTGGAAAGTCAAGTCAAGTTATTTTTATTTGTATAGCTTAATATCACAAATCACAAATTTGCCTCAGGGTTTTTTTACAACCTGTACAGGAGAAAGGTGACTGTCGCTGAGTTAGTAGAAGCAATTAAGGCATTCCCCACAGGTTAATGCCCCGGACCGGACGGGTTTGGAGTTGAGTTTTATAATGCGTTTCATGAGATTTTAACACCTTTCTAACGCAGGATGATAAATGACTCAATAACAAGAAAAAACACCTCCACATTCTCTTTATGAGGAAAACATATGTTTGATATTGAAAAATGGAAAAGATCCCATGGATGCAGGTAATTATAGTCCCATTTCTTTGCTCAATGTTGATCATAACAATTTAACAAAAGTACTGGCCACCAGATTAAGTAAACATAAAGCAACACCTAGATCAAGCTGGCTTTATTCCAGACAGGCTTTCCTTTTTTTAATATTTGTTTTTTTGTTGAATATATTATATTCTGACTGGAGTAAAAACACTCAAGCAGCTGTCGTGACATTGGATGCCCAGAAAGCTTTCGACTCTATAGAATGGCCTTATTTATTTAAAACCTTGAGGAGATTTGGAGTCGGGAAGATTTTTGTGGACTGGATTGAAATGATTTATCGCTCTCCTAAATCCTCTATCGTAACAAATAACATCTCTTTAGAACCATTTACTCTATATCGGGATGAGAGACAGGGAGATTACCTGTCCCCTTTGTTATTTAATATAGCATTAGAAACTTTGGCAAACAACTTTGTCTTGTTACGCTCTACGCAGATGATTTACTTGTTACCTTAATGAACCCTGGAGAGGGCATTCCTTATCTTTAACAATATGTCATATCACTCAGTAAAATTTGTGGTCACACAATAAATTGGGCTAAGATTAAACTTATGTTTACCGGAGAAAATACAATTTTAAAGGTTTGCCCTGTTGAGGTTGTTCAAGAGCATATCACATATTTAGGACTTAAAATAAAAAAAAAAAACAGAAACAAATTGCTCAAATTAAATTTGTTAGAAGGTATTTATAAATCAAAGCGCAGCATTTAATACCAGAGGACTTTGTCTCTATCCATGAGACAAAGTCAGAGTCAATGCCATCAAGCTGGTATCCATACTGAAATTTTCTTTCAAAATCTACCGATACTGATTTCGGCTGATTTATTTTAGGAAGCTAGAGACAATCAATTCTCAGATTATCAGATTATATATATATAAAAACAAACAAACAAACAAACAAAAAACATCTATTTAGGCCCACTCAGGATTGAGATTTGGTTCTACCAGTATTTAACGAATACTATTGGGCAGCGAATGCTATCTAATCTATCAAGTGCTAAGCCCACCAATAATAGTATCCCTCCTATAATGGCCCCAGTAGAATCTGCCGGAGGCGGTGGAGTGTCTTGGCAACCCCAAAGTGACCAGATCCTGTGGCTCCGTGCACCGTCTGGAGCACCATCTCCCACACGGCCCTTGGCACCACCACCTGCCACCATGTCTGACTTGTTGCACCTGACCCCCCCTCTGGGCATGATACACCTACATGTTCCCGTGCTCCTTGATGACTCTACCCACAGTACCCATAGAGTCCAGTAAAGGGCAGAGCCTGTGCTTATAGATCTAGGGTTACAATAACATAACCTTTGTTTCTCACCCGCGCAAAACCGTCACAGCAGTCCCCTGCTAGCATGTTGTGGAAAAGTCAGCGAATGGCGTAGGAAAACCCCATAGAGCAATGCGTATCCATGGCACAATGTAGCTACATTTAAATAGCTGTGAACTTGTTTTTGGGGTGTGTTTTCGTCTCAGAACTTTGACCCTTTCACAGTGTGATTTCAGTTCATGAAAGTTAATTCTAACATTTTGTTACTGGAAAATGTCTTTCGGTTGTACTAAAGGACACTCTTAAGGAGTCGGCTGTTCATTGTTTTGGGTAAGTAGCCTACTTTTTTGTTTTTACCATGTTTTTTTTCGCTAGCCAAAATTAGCATCCCAATTAATATCACAGTTAACGTGAATTAAGGATGCACCTTGCTAACCAAGCTAACTAGCTAGTGATAGCATTAGCTGGTAACTTAGCGTTTGGTATGCTAAGGGTACCTGGCCCACTTCTGGCTCCAAAAAAACAAGATGGCGATGGCCAAAATGCCAAACCCTAGGCTCAAAACGGTAATCCACAAACCAATGGATGATGTCATGGTGGCTATGTCCGCTTCTTTTATACAGTCTATGCTTCTAAGCTCACAACATGTTCACTGACACCCTGGAAATCTCAGTACTTGCATTAAGCAGTCATTTTTATCTTGGCTGAACTCCTATCTCTTAACGCAGTGACACTGATAACATAACAGTTAAACACTAACATGTCACCCAGTCCATTTCAATATTATGCAATGCCCAGGTTATTACACAGTTGAATGAAGGCTGGTGTAATTTAATAAATTGTGACATTTCAAACCTCTCCCTTTACTTCAAAGAAAACCAAATGAGACCAGAAGAAGAGTAAAAAAATTGTATCCACATTAGTGTGACTATGGAAATAGAAATATTGTAATAAAAAGGGAGAAGTGGGTTTCGAGTCTTGTGGTGCCCCAGTGGCCCCTCTACTAGTGGCTGAGCTGATGTCCAAACATTTGCTGGGGTGTGTGTTATGTGTGTACTGTGTGCCTCCCTGTTGAGCTGTGTTAAACCTCTTTAGTACAGCTCCTCTTCTCAGTTGCAGAGCTGCCAGTGTGGATACAGAAACCCTGCTTGCTCTGACAGTGATGAACATGTCCGTGAATACTAATGTTCTGCGTGTGTCTTCATCTACTGCTGTCTAAAGCAAACACTGGGGGAATCGGGCGCTATAATGACACGACGGCTGTGTGCCTCGGTTCTTATTATATTCTAGGCCATTGGAGCTTTTGTTCATTTTTCAATACAACATTTGATATCAAATTTAGGATTACAAATACATTTTAAATAGCTAACTTAAGATAGATAGATAGATAGATAGACAGATGGACAGATAGATAGATAGACAGATAGACAGATAGATAGACAGACAGACAGACAGACAGACAGATCGAATTTTGTTGTTTATTTAATGGTTACTAAAATGATGTATCTTTTTTCCATCAACATTCTTTAAATCAAAACTAAATTGTTGATATCTAACATTCTGGTTTTACACATTAATATTTGTCAGACAAACATTGTCATTTATCAGACAATCAGTTTATGATATCAATGGATGAATATCACCATTCAAATTATGTTAGGGTGGCTGTAGCTCAAGTCATGTATTTGCTGGTGTCGCCAAACCTGGATGAGGGCCCGGGCCACACCCCTTCGCACCTCTGACCAGTGCCAACTGCTACATCCTGAGACACAAAGTCTGGCTAGCCACATGGGACCTTCCTCTGCTCGGGACTGCCTCGGTCATATGTGGATCCAGCCCACATTGTCCTTGTTTCTCAGACCTCAGTCCTGACAATGTGCTATCATATGCATGAAGTTGGCGGGTTGGGATAAGTTGATTAATACATATTTTTGCAGGTAGGATGGTGCGGATTGGCTCTCATAAAGGGTCGGGTGGGTGCGGTGGGTCGTTTTGTTTATAATGTAACTGCAAGCAGCTTTGACAGCTTCGGCGGCTCAGTCTATTTTCGGAAATCAAATGAATATGGATGTGTTGGCTTTGAGTCTGTTGTTATCATTTAAGTATAAAACAATTAGGTTAAAACATAATTTAACCCTCTGAACCCCATGTAGTTCTGGGGCGTTTTTTGCTCCTGTCACATTTTACCCACCGTGGAGCCTCGTTGGAGCCATGTTGAAGCCATGGTATCAAGCTCCCGCCCACACACCCGCCCGAACCAATCACGAACCGAGCACAGACGCACCTTGCTAGCGTGAGCCCACTAGCTTCTACGTTAGCACCACGGTAGCTGTTTGGCAAGACGCAACAACTAACCATAATATCTCTATAACTACACTTATGATCAAATTGACACATGTTCTATTACACAGACTGGTGACGGTTATGGAAAGTTAAAGTTACATCTCCTCTCGCGTACATTTCACGAGTCTCCGGCTGTGACTACTTCACTCAGAGCAGCTGTCAATCATGACGCCTCACCCCCTTTTTATAGCATCAAATAACTAATTAAAACCAGACTGATCAGAAAAATGAACACTTGAACATACATCAGCGTGATAAGAACTACCTAAAATGACAGAAACCATATTTGGTCAAATATTTTACGTGACTTGTACTTACATTTTTTAGTTTTGCCCATGTCCCATCCACTAACATGGAGGAGCCAAGATATATGACATATACTGCTGCCAGCCAACAGGGGGCAATCAAGATGTTTGGCTTCACTTTTGAGGAACTGTTATGACGTCCATCTTTATATGCAGTCTAACGCCCCAGCCGATTCAATCATGGCTTCCCAGTTTCGATGAGGAGTGGAGAATTTAATGATTTTTGACTATTCAATATCTTAAAAGTTTGACCATTTTGAGACAATAAATTAAAGCATTCAATATTTCCCCACTTTAATTCTATTCACGGCATTTAGACCATTAGATAGAATTTCGGGAGATGGATGTCTTTAAATAAACATCTGGACTTTGACAGAAGACAGACCAGCATCATTTTGCAAATGAACAAATAATCTATGGTGTATTTCACTTTCTCTGGAGATGTAGTTCTGCTGCCACAAATGGCATATCTAATAAATAAAATAAATGACTAACAATATACATCATTTACTCTGATTAATGTGCCAGCCCTCTTTGCTTCTATACACAGACATTAGTTTTAATAATACAATTGGGATTGGAAAAAGAAGTGAGACTATTGGGCGCTTCTTTTAATTAACAAAGCAGCTTTGCTACACAAAGAAACAGAATGTTCCTACACTCTAAGAAAAGTCCGTAAAAATACGGGCAGATGTAATATATTAAACTTATATAGCGCTTTTTAAGGATCTCAAAGACGCTTACCGTGTTAATATGAAGGAATTTTCTGTATCAATTTTTCACAGGTATTTTACCCGTGACGCATTGCATTGTGGGAACAAGAACCTCCGCTACTAGCACGAAAAGTGTCTAAAGTGACTATAATGATATTGTTACAGTTGGAAAGAGTTGTTCAGCTTTTGTATACGATACGTTATGTTCTCCCGTGTCTACTGTTACCATTAGCTGATAGCCTACGCCGGGGATATTTGCTGACTCGTTCGGGGACTATAGCGCCAGTTTGGTATTGTAATTAAGCTGACCTATGCTTTTATTTTAGACTTAAATGGATGTCTGATAGAGTTAGCCTCAGTTTTAGACCCAGGCGGCTCGTTAAGACTAGTAGGTAACGTACTGCTAATGTACCGCAATGCTAGCGTTAGTGGCTGTTTCCCTCCAAAATGAAGAGGTTTGGCCTACTATTTGGCTAACGCCTGTTAGCGAGTTAACGGGCTACCGCAAGTTCATTACGTTTTGCCATTAACGTTACTGAGACGTTAGTGGACGGCAGACACAGTTCGCCCATCAGTGATACCCCCAGCTACAAATGGTTTTATCCCTCCAAGCTTTGGGCTTGCTAGTTAGCTAACCGGCTAACGGCAGCTAGTGAGACAACGGGCTGACGTCACCGTGGCAAATTCTTGTTACGTTGTCCTGTGTCCACCAAATTGACCCAGCAAATTTAAAGTTTGTTACTGTATTGTCTGACTGCAAACAGTAGCCTAGTGTAAATCTATAAAAGAAACAGTTTATTTATTAATATAAACTTTATTTGCGTTCTGACAAAGTTTGTGACCAAGCTTATATTGGACCCATCCTGCACAGTGTAACATGGAATGGACCTGTAATATTGCTGTTATCACACAGCAGGGGCCTAAAAGAACAGTTTATCAGGACAGTGAAAAGGGGCTTCGATGCAATGCTGTTAGTTTGAAAGCTTCTTAATCGTAATCAAGGCTGTGTGCCTCAAGGTACACTGTTATAGATGTGCTTTTATCAGGACGGCTTCACCCACTCACCCACTTCAACCATTTTATGTTATTTTATTGTTGTATAATTTTAGTATTAACAATCAAAGTCCATTCTTGACTCTGGAAGTAATTGTTTGACAGAGCAGGCTCTACTTAAAGTCCTCTGGCTATCCTTTTAAGGATATTTCAACCGTATTACATGGTCTTCATTGGAGTGAACTTTGATGCTGAACTTTTAACAACAAGTTTTTTGTCTGACTGTTTATTATATTGTTTTGAATTCCAGTTGATATCAGCAGTGATAGATGCTTTCTTAATGAAAATGCATACATGATGGCTCGGATTGTAGCCAGCTGCTTTTCAGTGTGGTCACATGTTGCAGATTGCCATCATTTTGAGATATACGTATATAATGTGATGTTTGATAGGGCTGGTGTGTGCCTGATGAAGATCTGATTGATTGAAATGCTGCACAGCAAGAGTCTTTATCTTTATCTGACTTATCTTGTCCTCAGTTGGATACTTTGCTTATTTTTAGGGAAATTACTATCCAAGAATTAATTGCAACCATCTCACACGAAACCATCATCAAGTCCATTGGTCAAAAATACCCACCAAATTCTTATTAGATGTTCTAGATAGGGTAGCCCCTTGCCTGCTTTCAATCATCAACAGTGATGTGTTCCCGACTTTTTCCAAGACTGCCAGTGTCCAGCCACTTCTCTAAAAATCCCACACATTCTCACTCCCAAATCGTCAAATACTGCCACTTGGTCAGCAATTCACGGACCAATTTTTTCCCCCTTAAAGGTCTCATATTATGCTCATTTCCAGGTTCATAGATGTATTTTAATGTTGCACTAGAACATGTTTACATGCTGCAATGTTCAAAAAACCCTTTATTCTTCTCATACTGTCAGCCTGAATATGCCTGCTTAGAGGCTCTGTTTGACAGAAGCTGATTCACACCCTGTCTCCTCCCACTCTGCTCTGATTGGTCAGCGTTTCTGTCAATCAAACGTCCTCAACAACACAGCGTCACTCTCTTCGTCTGTCTTTACAGATCCATCTGTGAGAAATGACCGACAGAATCATCCCAGAGGAGAGCAGAGAGCTGTGAGCAGATGGAGATACAGACCTTACCCGTTAGCATGTAGCTACATGCTAACGGGTTAGCTACATGCTACCGCTATGAGACGGTGTGTAAACACAGCGACCATCAGGGTGGAAAATAGAAGATGTGAAACAGTAGTCAGTTCATTATTTCTGGTAAAAGACACCTGATAAATGTAGTAAAGTAATCAGAGTAATGGTTATTAGTAGGAGCTGTCTCTGTGTTACCATGACTACAGACCACCGGAGCTTAGCTCACCGGAGCTGAAAGACTTTCTCCTGTACTGTCAACATAACTGCAGGTGGGATGATTAAAAATGCTGTGAATAATTAATATTGTCATCTGTCAACTCAAATAAAGTTTGACTGTGAAACAGAAACGTGTTGTGTTGCTTACAGTCACTACCTGTACTCTTCTACATGCATGACATCAAATATATATAATATATAAATATCACCTGTTTAAACAGTGTAATTACATAAAGCCTTTGTGAAAGAACATGTTATATTTAGATGATGGGAGTACATGAAGCCTGTTCTGCTGGTTCTTGCAGAGTAACAGTAGGAGCTACATTGGTCAAAGTTCGGTTGTGGATTACAGAGTGACGCGCTGTGGGGCGGGGTCACCTCGCTGGAGGTTCTCTCTTGTTCCACCAGGAAACCCTTACATGACTTGCAATTCTCTAATGACGTCAGAAGAGAAGGAAAAGCTGCGAAGTGATTTTCCACACCCATTTCCGGACAAACGGAGCAGGAGAAAAAGAGAGATGATGGTGTTTTATGATACTATGGTGACCTGTAGACACACTGGGGACAGATATTGATGTTTAAAAGACATGGAAAAGTGCATTTTGCATAATAGGTGACCTTTAATTTACTCCCTTTGGGCCACGTTATCAAAAAGCATGATATCTCATTTCATTGCTACAATGACGAGACTCAACTTGTCATGCAAAACATTAAACTTAGCTAAGTTATCTTCCGTGCATAATTGCCTGGCTGCAATTAAGGATTGGATGTCTCAAATTTTTCTTCAGCTTAACTCCTCCAAAACGGATGTCCTTATTGTCGGCTCCGAGCACACGTATGGACAGGTTCTGCCTGGTCTTGGTACTCAACATTTGTACCTACTGTTAAAAACCTTGGTGTTATTTTAGATCACAACCCTCAAACCCGAGTCCCATGGTTAAAAGCAAGCTCAGTCGTGTTAATTCCACTTGAGAAATATTGCTCGAATTTGATCTTTTATTATACGTATTTTATGATCTCCAAAGAGTTATTCACGCTTTTATCACTTCTCGGCTGGATTATTGTAATGTTGTGTTTACATGCCTCGGCCCAAAACGTGATTACACGGCTTCGGTGTGTCCAAAAAGCAGCCGCCAGACTTTTAACCAAATCTCAAAAGCATGATCATATCTCCTCTATTTTAGCCTCCCTTCACTGGCTGTCTGTCCGTTTCAGAGTTGATTTTAAAATTTTAATCTTGACAAGGCCCTGCATGGTTGGGCACCGAGCTACCTGGCTACTTACCAACCCGTAGCCTGAGGTCCTCTGATAAGGCCCTGTTAGCTATTGACAGGTTGTTGGCTGTTAGGGCTCCAACCCTGTGGAATAACCGAGGAATTTAGATGAGAATTCATCATCCAAATTCATCCAATCAAATGAGATTTTGGCGCCGAGCTAGCCAATCGTTTGTGGATTGAATCAATGTAGTTCTTTGATCGAAGTAGCTAACAGAGCAATATGGAGAGAGATGGGAAGAGATGTGTTTTTGGATATCAGTGGGCCACAATGCTGTTTTCATGAGGTCTGATTCATTCAAGGGAAACTCTACCGATTGTCCACCGACTCTGTGTCAGTGCAGCGCGGCAGTAGACGCCGTGAAAGTCCACCGGATGACGACGCAAAATGACTTGTGGAGTTTTGCAGGCAGTGAGCGGGGAGCTTCGGGCGCCGTTCATCTGCACATACTGCCCGCGCTGCAGTAATGTTGCCACACAGCCGGGTGAAAACCGGCAAAGTTTCCGTTTCATCTCTCCCTCGTCCTCCTCCTGATCTAACAACAGGTGACGGAGGTGAGTGTGTGGAGCCAACAGTCCTCTGCTCCATAGCTCCGTATCGAGCTAAACTTTAAACCTGACCACATTTCAACGGCCCATCCAAATGTAAAAGGATTTGCTTTAAATCCCTCTCGTAACTTTACACCACCCAAATATTCGTCACAGTACAGCAGTTAGAGACACTCTAACTTCCGCTTCATGGGGACTTTAATAAAAATAATTGTGGGAGCAAAGCACAGTGCATATTCTACTTCTTGTCATGCACAATTTATAATCCGACGTCAACAAGAAGTTCTAAAAGTGCTATGGATGAAATCATTATAGGTAAATCATGAACAGCTTGCATGTCAACAGATCCATCTCCATGACAACTGGGCCATCTCCACCAGCTGATGAAGACTGTGTGACAGCTCAAGAAAAAGCTAGTTTAACTATTTTATTATTGTTGGCTTTTTACTGCACGTGATGGCATTTTTGCATGTGAATTTCACTGTTGTAAAACAACAATTGTAATCTGAGTAATTATTCAGGAAACCCCAGACTAACAGCACCCTGTTCTTGGTCTATTTCTATTTTCTAAGTGTCTTCTTCTTCAAACAGGACCTTCCAAAAGCAGCCCTTAAACTGCACATGCACAGTGAACTACAAAACACAGTAGGGGTAGGTTTTTGAAGCACTGGATTCCAGACACATACGGAGCAACTGAGTGTACAGCTCTTTCAGAACACACTCGTCAAAGTGGACGAGGACATATCAGGCAGGAGAGAGAAAGAAATTGCACTTGATTAACCTCTGGCAACCCCATTTTCTCCCGTGGCGACTGGGTGTGGGACGGCACACAGGCCGCAACCCTATACGTCAGACAGGACACGCTTTCATTAAACAGTGACCCCGCAGGGTGACCGAGAGGTCGTCCTGACCTCGGCGCCCATCCACATCCACGGAACAGATAACAAGCCCTCCATAGGTACTGTAGCCAACGGTCAATATAGTCATGGACACAAATGGTGAGAGCCTGCAGGAGAAAAAGGCCCTGCATGCAGGAATCCTGAATGAGAGCAGACTGGGTTAAGACCTCAGCCTGTCCATCAAACTAGACCTGAGTAATTTGATTGTCCTGGTCTGCTATATGGTACTGTACTAGTCACCAGTCGATATCAACGTTTTATTGAATTTTATGAAATGAACACATCACAGTTATTGGTGAAAACATTGTATTTGGAAGAAAGAGTCTTTGTTAGCTGGATGACAGTACGTTCTGATTCACACACATTGATGACAGAAGTGTCTCAATGCATTGTTAATCATCCTTCAACTAATATAAAAGCATGACAATTACAAACACATTTGCTGCCTTCTAGATACTATGAATCTGCAATTGTATCTGAAATTATTAAATCCGCTCTCTCTCTGTCTCTCTGAAGGAAAGAGGCGGGGTCATGCGTCATCAACGCGTCATCAGTTACACTGCGCATGTGTTATACCCTGTGGTCTTAATGTCCTGGCTGATCTCAATCCTAAATAAAATTCCTGAATCCGGATCATGGTCCAGATCGCCACCAAAATCTAATGGATTGTTCATTGGGCCACACACCACCCCTCCAAAAAAGTTAATTTAAATCCATCGCGTACTTTTGGAGTAATCCTGCAAACGGACAAACAACAAACCAACAAACCAACAAACCAACAAACCAACAAACCAACCAACGCCGGTGAAAACATACCCTCCTTCCTAGGCCTACGGCCTTGGCGGAGGTAATTAAATAAATTGATACAACGCTGAAACTTCAGTATATGTAACATTTGGTTGAAATTGACATTGAATACTGCAGCTTGCCTTTTCTGATATCTTGTCCACAATTTGATTGAAATGACTTGCTAAATGGTAGGTCAAGTCCATAATAAGAGCGGTCCTCCACCAAAGAAATTCTTAATCGACTAACACTCGTACAATTTTGTCTACTGATCGATTCGTTGATATAATCGACAGATCTGTAAAACTGAGTTTCTTCAAAAAGAATCACACAAACGCAGGACTTTAAATCTTGTGATTACCAGAAATGAGTCATTCAGCATGAAAAAAGCAATCAATAAACAGCAAACAATTTTCAGGTTTGTGTTTGGCTTATCAGCTACATTGAAAAGTACTACTTTTATGGGATGAACACATGAAGATGGCACGTTTGTGTAATTTGTGCTGAAGAATGTTCGATTGATATTATCCTAGTTTTTCAGACCTGAACTGCATTTTGGAGATGATGCATATTTCATTAACTCGGTGACTTAATGTCTCATGGAGCAGTTTTTGTTTTCACACAAATCACTATACATGCTGTGCTCCAATGAGACCAATACAATACTCTGTGTATTTCATTGATTAGGAAACATTTGATGATGCGGCAGAATGCTCTATTAGAGACATTTCCATTAATCATTTAAACCTGTGTAAGCATTAGCAGGACCGTAGCTGGCTTGTGTGGTTTATTTTTTCAACCTTTTAAACTAAGGTTGATGTCTGATCTTGGAAATAAATGTTGTCATTCACATTAAGGATTTAGACATTGAGTTGGCAGATGTTTTTGTACATATTTTACTCACATTTAAGGTAATCCACCACAATCATGATGAAAGAAAGCAAACACAAGTTTTCAAACTGTTATCTCTTGGCTCGGTTAAATGCCATCAGACAGAATCTCTGAACTGTTTGATTTATTCATGTCTGTTTCAGGATTCCACTTTTTCATAGGAATAGGAATAGAGAAACCACAAATTCACAGTTGTCACAAATGACTATTAACTACCATCACTTCCACCATGTAAGACATATCTCAGCTTCCATGTACCCTTAACACTAATTTGTACAAGTTGACATTCCACTGCTTTGTTTTGTCATATTTGATTTTTACAAGCCTTCGCCCAAGCTAGGATCGCCTCCAGCCCCCCCTCGACCCCAAATAAGATACACTGCTGCTAGCCCTTTCTTTGTGCATAGAGTTTGCCTTTCATAATGGCCATTTCACATCATTATAAATGTCATTTATATTTATTTTAGACAGAAAAAAGGTTAAGAACCGTGTGCTCATTTGTAAATAATAGTAATAATCTACAATTAAAACCCCGTACTTTATTCATTCATGGAGCCGTGCAAATCACTGCATTTTCTACAACACTGTCCTGCAAATATTTCAGAATAAAAGCCTCATGTCAACAAATGAAGGAATTCTGTCCATGTTTGCTTGAGGGCTTTTATTTTGAAACAGAAGCAGGAAGTGTTCATTTAAAAATAAGTCTTTACTTTTTTTCATGTCTGTGACAAATTCTACAGATACATACATACATTGAGACTAAAGTAATGTTGCTGGTATGAAGCCAATATACAGTCAATAGATCACTTTCACTGTCTGTTGTTGCTGTGAACCACGCCTGCTCCCAGTAAAAATAGGTGAGATCTCGAATCTCTAGGAGAGACACAGCTGGTGCGTGAGCCGCGCTGCTCACGCGGGCTGTGAAAGAATAAATATTGACAACTCGATTGTATACATTTTTCGTAATTATCTATAAATTATACTGTGTACATGTGTCTAAATATGTTATCATCATGCATTGTATACATATGCATATACTGTAACATTAATGCACATTTTTGAGGTACTGTTTTGTAGTACGTTATAATATGATTTTGAAGATTTGGGAATTTACTGTACACATTCTCAAAGTACGGTATCCAGTTCTGCCATATGTCTCTCCACGAATCCATCTTCCTCTAACTTGTTTCTGATCTCTTTCATGTGATCACATTCCACTTGCTGCAGAATCTATATTAAGCAGCACACTGTTCCCCTGCATTGATGTAATGATCGCTTCTCAGAATAGTCCGTGGCAGCGACTCTCATTACTTTAATGGCGCAGCGAGCTTTGTAACGTTGTCGATACATTTCTGAAGGTGAAAAATGCTGCCAACTGATGATAAAAGTGTTGTCGCCCCTAACATTAAAAATAACTTCTCACGTGTGCTTCCTTCGAGGTCGTAAATTGAGCCGATTAAGTGATCGTAAGCAAAGGCTAAACTTTGATTTTAGATTATTATTGTTTCCTGAAAGACTGATTTTAACGTTTAAACTAATCTTGTTTTATGTTTATGTGACCTACACAAGCAACCCTTAAATTCACATTTACATACAAACTTGGACAATAAAAGTGATGGAGACATATAGAAACAGTTCAGGATAAGAACATTATGTGAGTATTTCTATTTATAATTCTCCTCCACTGTATTTCAGAGGGAAATATTGGATATTTTACTCTGCTACATTTATCTGCCGAAAATTATAGTTATTTTACAGTTGAAGATAACATGAGAAATACCACTGCTGTCAATTAAAATGTTGCATCTCACATGCACACGTACACACAGTAACACCTGCTGGCTTCACCCTGGACTGTTTTGCTGAGGAAGCTAAATATGAAGGCACAAAGGTTATGTTGTTCTGAAATCTAGGTTAGCCTATTGCACTTCACATTTGCATAACAATATCAAATGTTTTAGAGACGGTGCTTACACATACTGAAGCACTACTCAAGGCTGTGTGGGCGTGCAGGTTGGTCCTCTCTCTCTGAGCGGCTCGCCTTTTTCCAGCCTCTATGAACATAACACCTATTGTGGATTATATAAAGAAGAGTCTTTTAAATCACAGTGCCTTAATGTTTCACTTTACTTTTTCAACTTAACACGCTCAACTTTTAAGTTAACTTTTTCCGCTCGGCTCATATATTTTGAACAAAAAAAAAAGGACAAATACAATGCCTGTAGATACTGAATTACATGCTCAACTCCAAAACAAGGTCTCGTCAGAAAGGGAACCTTCAAAAGTAAATAAAGTAAAAGTGCCAAAAAAGTTATAAGGGCTCCAGTTTTGTGACGGCACAAAGACTTGCCCAAGCATTGCTACGACAAGTAAGCATTTTAGAGAACTTGAAATATTACTTTAACCATCTGTTTGGTGTTTTCCCAGTCGGAAGGTAGGAAGAGGAGAGGTACATAATCTATTTTGATGGGGATATTGTGATTATAGGTTTGTATCTTAAAGGGTAACTTTGGTATTTTCCCCTGTTTTTGTTTCTAACTGGCTAAAAGTGACAACAATTTCTGAAACTGGTCCAGTATAGAGGGAGAGCGCTGCAGACGGCAGCTGCTCACAGGCTCCAGTATGGTGCTGTTGGGGCAAGCTGGCACCGTCATTTAGATCCACTAAAAGTGCTTGTTTTTACCATGACAGGCTCTGATTGTTATTATAAGTGTCTGACATCATGGAAAGAGCTCAAGGAGAAGTGTCCTTCTGAAATCCGGCGAGGTGAAGTGTTGCCGGAAGACAACAGTGGAATAGTTGGAAACGTGAGTGGCAGCCGGGCAGAGTTTGTTGTGTTCGAATACAGAAAGCGTAGCTTATTGTTATCTAAAAGATTTCAATGTCACAGCTGAATATTTAGAGGATTTCCACAATGTGGATGAGGTCTTTGAATTCGATGGCCGCCCGCATTTATTTGAGCCAGTGTATACGGATATTTAGATTTAACAATTAGATTTCTCCTTGAGCGAGACTTGGACACAATAACAAACAGACCGGATCAAGACAAAGATAAGAAAAAGGTTTTATTTCTCTGTAGTGTCCTTTCCGTAATGTTGTCAGACATTTATAACAACAACCTGAGCCTGTCAGTGGCAACAACAATAACTTTTAGTGGACATTATATTGACTTTGCTCGCTGCCCTCGCAGCTCGTTGAAGTGGCAATACTGGACCAATTTCAGAAATTGGCCCCATTAGTCACCTAGACACACTTTAAATGCCTAAAACCCAAGAAATCCTGACACAAACTAGACATGTCTGTTGTTTCATATGTTTCTAATCCATGCTTTATCTGTGTTTTTAATTTGCATATTGAGCTGAGCAAATGCAATTTATGTTCTGCTGTGCGCCCCCACATCTGTGGTCTTGAATGATCATAAAGTTTACCGTGCACCTTTATAAGTGATTTTGCGATAGTGACATTATTTATTTTTTTAAACTCTTTTAGTGCATTTTCATTTGTGATATGAGGTGATGCAGTGACATTATTTATATTACATGTTAGACTGATTCATGTTGGGTTGATTACAGTTAGTATTTGAAACAAACTGCTATTGCTTTTTTTATTTTTATTGCACTCATTTTATTGTAATCTACAACAGACTCAGGAGCCGTTGGTTACATTTATTATGTAGATTTCTATGTTGAAAAACTGACTTTCGACGGCTCCATCTGCCTTCGGCTGCAGGTTCTGCTTACTCACATCTCACCACTTGTTATTATACGTGTTTCTGAAGCAGAGAAATAGTGTTTGTCAGATTTAAAGGCAAAACACAGACAACAAAGACATTGTTGAGGGGTAAATATGGGCCAAACCCCAGCTTGGTACAGGAATACTTACTGTGTGTTTTTACTATGCAGGTTAAACGTTTTGTGAAATATTTTGCTCATGGTTAGAATAAAGCAGGAGCCATTAAACTGTGTGTTAAAGAATAAAAAAAACATAAGGTAATTAAATAAGTACAGTATGACAAAAGTAAAGCATATCCCTGCTTAATCTGGACATCTGTGTTTGTTCAAGTCACACATCACAAATCCAAAAACGGAACTATAATCAACATTTTCCTGGTAAATTGTTCATTTTGTCATGCAACCAAATGATACGTTTTCTGTGTTCCATAAATGTCTTTTTATCTTAGTCAAACAAAGGTTATATCTGAAGTGCATGTATGTTCTCTCTGTGTCGGGCATATCTTTTTAATATATTTTAATGACATCTGATATCCCACAAACTAACCTATCTGTATGTCACCAGTGTGTTCACTACATTCCCTCCCACATATTTTCTCAGAGTACAAGAAGGCGCCACCTTTATATTATTTAAGCTCCTTTGCTTGGTGTCCTGAGGGCCAAAACACCTCCTGTCATTAACGCCTCATCCACACTGGGAACGTCGGAGACGCGTGGCGGCTGCGTGATTCACGCGTCGGGTGTTCACACAAGCTGTGGGTTCAGCTGCATGTCAGCTGCGTGTCTGCTGCTGTCAGCTCTCTCTTTCTACATAGTGTTTGCCTTTCATAATGGCCATTTCATTTCATTATAAATTTCATTTACATTTATTTTAGACAGAGAAAGGTTAAGAAGCGTGTGGCAATTTGTAAATAATAGTAATAATCCACAATTGAAACCCGG
Source organism: Hozukius guyotensis (assembly GCA_916700995.1). Classification (NCBI taxonomy): domain Eukaryota; kingdom Metazoa; phylum Chordata; class Actinopteri; order Perciformes; family Sebastidae; genus Hozukius; species Hozukius guyotensis. The sequence goes on from CAKALU010063200.1 coordinate 25,323, forward strand.
TACTATATTCATTCATGGAGCTCCCCAAGTCACTGCATGTTCTACAACACTGTCCGGCACATATTTCAGAATAAAAGCATCGTGTTTTCATTCATTCATTTTAAATGAATGAATTATGTCCATAGAAAAAAAAGAATCAGGGCTTTTATTTTGAAATGAAAGCAGGAAGTGTTGATTTAAAAATAAGTCTTTACTTTTTTTCATCTCTGTAACATATTCTACAGATGTCTTGACATTGAAACTGTAGTAATGTTGCTGGTATGATGTCAATATACAGTCAATAGATCACTTTCACTGTCTGTTGTTGCTGTTCAGCTCACGTCAAAAATAGGCGAGACCTCGAATCTCTAGCAGAGACGCAGCGTGGCTGCTCTAACCTGTTAACACGGACGCCGAAATAAAAAACAACAGGTAACGCAGCCACCACGAGCTCTTGACGTTCCTAGTGTGGACGAGGCTTTATTCATATGAAGCGAACAGCTGAACAGCTGAACAGCTTTGCCCTGACCAATCGCTGATGCGAATTACCACAAATAGACCACTAATAGACAACAAAAGCCAAGTTTGCCACACATTAAGCCACTGATAAAGAAAGCCCAAAGAGTTGCTATTAAGATTGACATATGAGCTCGACGTTCATTTCTACAATGACATGCTTGAATAACTGTCATGATGGCAACGTGGCATAAACACCAGATGTCTGAACAGATGAGGTTTTTTTCCCCCAAGAAAGACAAGTGTGTGAAATTGTGGGTATATTTCAGAGTCAGAGTTGCCGTTGCCTGATTGTGTTCCTTCTTTATCTCTAATGATCTCCACCAGGAGAGCAGAGCCACTTCTAAATGACTGACGTCTGAGCAGGAGGGATTTGATCAGAGCGCCACGACAGCATCTGATGTGCCAAAAAATGCTGCCATCAATAAGCAGCACAAACACCCCGACTGCTTCTCCCCCTGAGGAATTGAAAAATATGCAAATGTCTCCTGACAGATACTGTGTCTGAACAAAACACTGTTGTGTGATGTTTGGCTGTGTTGATGTAAAATAAACTCACCTAAGACCATCTTATGCCAATTTGACCTTGGCCTGTCAGATCTGAATATCTCCATGTAAACAAGTAACAGCTGCTGCTGCGGGTCTAAAGTCAATGAGAAGCTGAACACAAATATCTCTAGAGACTTCTCAAACCTCACACCTCAGATATTTGGGTCTGTAGCCAGAAAAGAAGCAGAGAGAGGGAGAGAGACTAAAGCATTCATCGTGGAGTAAACACACAATATGATTAATACGATTAAATCACATATTACTAATATTATACCAGCAAACCAAGACAGACTTTGTATAGTCAGATTTAGATGTATTGTTTACGGTGCCCAGAACTAGAGTGACTTCCAGGGGAATGTATTTTCTTCAGCATCTCAACAAAGCACTGGTCAAACAATCATCTATTCAATTGTCATGAATTAATTAAGATTCATTTTCAGCTGTTGTTTGATGATCAAACAAGCACTTTGTTTGAACCACACCGACACCCTTTATAGCGCAGTCCACCAGGTTGCATGAGGTGTTGTACAGGGTATCTGACTGCATTATGATTTTCCACCTCCAGCACTGTCAGTTCTGTCAGTCATACGGTGTGTCAGAGGAATAACTTCTAGTTCGGAGGTTCATTTGGTGCTTAGTGCAGTTATTGTGGTGGCAGCGTCTGCTCAGGCTGACACATGACAGACAGCTACAGCCACTGTTGCCTGACAACATTACCAGGGACCTGGCTATGCTGTCCTGTATTCAGGCTGTTTGTGTATCTCATCTATAAAGGCTACTCTATCATCTTCAGTGTAAACCAATAGTTAAGCCCGCTACAGGGCTACGCGTACAGTATACTCATACAACTGGAGTTACGGTACATCCAGGCAACTAAAGCCTCATCCACACTGGGAACGTCAGGAGCGCGTGGCGGCTGCGTTACCTGTTGTTTTTTATTTTGGCGTCCGTGTTAACAGGTTAGAGCAGTGCGTCTCAGCTGCGTCTCTTCTAGAGATTCGAGGTCTCGCCTATTTTAGACGCGTGCTGCGCGGTTCACAGCAACAACAGCCAGTGAAAGTGATCTGTTGACTGTATATTGACATCATACCAGCAAGATTACTACAGTTTCGATGTCTATCTGTAGAATATGTTACGGAGATGAAAAAAAGTAAAGATTTATTTTTAAATCAACACTTCCTGCTTAGAAAAATAGAAGCCCTCAAGCGTTTTTTTCTGTGGACAGAATTCCTACATTCGTTAACGTGAGGCTTTTATTCTGAAATATGTGCTAGACAGTGTTGTAGAACATGCAGTGACTTGGAGAGCTCCATGAATGAATATAATACAGGTTTTAATCGTGGATTATTTACAAATTACCACACGTTTCTTAATGTTTCTCTGTCTAAAATAAATATAAATGACATTTATAATGAAAATAAATGAAATTAAATGGCCATTATGAAAGGTCTATGTAAAAAGAAAGGGCTAACTAAATGCATCTGGTGTGAACACCCGACGCGTGAATCACGCAGCCGCCACGCCCTCCTGACGTTCCCAGTGTGGATGAGGCGTAAGTGTTCGTGGGAAATGCAAGCACACTAAAGCAATGAGCACTGTTGTCACCATAAATGATGACAAAACAACATATTTGCACAACCATTTGAAATCCAGCAAAGACAAAGAAACTTTCTATAATCAGAGCCAAAAATGAACTGAGGGAAAAACACCAAAGTCTCTGGTGCGAGTACAGTGACACTGTATGATCACTTCCACGGAATCATATCTTAAAGAGATGAAACACCAGACCAGGTTTGACTGCAGGGACACAGAATACATTAATTCGTCCGGCACTAGATTATTCATGGTTCATCTTGTCCAGTAGTTGTAATGGAAAGAAGTAAATTTCATCCAATAGAGCCGTCCTGCAATTACAGCATGTACTGATATTGTAATAGATTTGAAGTGGCCGCTTCTGTGCATTTGTTGTTCATCGTGAAAATTGATGGAATTAAGGCACAAATCCAAATCCTCCAAGCCTCTTTAAATTGCTAATTGCGAGTAATTACAGTGTGCCGATTCAACCTCTGAGTAGGTAATGGGGGTCTCTGTGTGGGTGGTAATACAATGTCCCACTTATTAAATGCTGCACCGTTCTCCTCCCTTGACATTCACCTTCCTCACTGAGGGGTGTAATGAGCCTATTTTTCAGACACGTCTCCCTTTATTCACGTTGACCACACAACTGCTGCTATAAAGTCATTCAGGAGGGTATTTTCAGAAGTCGAAATTGAATTGGGTTTATTTCTCAACTGAAATTATGTTTAATTATGTATTATGTAGTAAACTACTGAAAACTATTACCTCAATTGTATTATTCATGGACATTGTAGTATTGTGAGCCATACAGGCAAAATAGAGAGATTGTTTCACTCTTTCAGTTCTTTATCAATAACACTACAATATTTCAGAAAGTGGTCATTTGTGTTGCTGTTAATACTTGTAAGTGTTTATTTCTTCATCTGCAGAGCCTATGGTCTTTCTGTCCTACAGAGGATGTCCGACTCTGTTCATCCTCAAACTGTTTGCAGTTTCTTGGATAATCGTGGTCTTCATGAGCGTTTTCTGATGCCCCTGTGGCAGAATGACATTGTTTGTCAGTGCATTCCAAAAGTGTTACAAATGACCATATATGATTCATGATGTCAATGATTCATTCCACTGCCAGGGTTCAAATTTGGGTCGTTCACACATTGAGAGTTGTCGAGGACAGACCTTTAACAGCTTACGTGCCTTGAGGCCAGTATGCTTGAAACAAACTAGTTTGTACAAAGCATCAAAGTGTCCACGTCTAAAGGCAGAATGTTTATACCTGTACTGCGTACCTGTATGGAAAATGATCAGAAGGTCACTTATTCTTCAACAGTTTAACCCACAAGCATCCCCTCACCAGCCCATGCACTGTTCACATGCACAGTTCTAGCGTCTGTGGCTCAGCGCATGGACTTCACATGATCAGAGAGTGCTATGATTCCAATCACCTTCTACACCAATCACAAGCCTCATCTGTCCTCCAACTCAACTCGGCATCAGTATTACAACTTTTGGCCCGAACTAAAGAAGTCTTCATCACCGCTGCAGTTTTCTGGACTCTATTTCCCTTTGTTTATTAATATGTTTTTATCCTGTGCGTCCATGAGAATGTGAGTATTTATTATAGTAGCCTATTGTTCAGTGTCTGCATCGCTTTAGTAATTACAAAGTCTCATGTATAATGCTCATGCATTACATCGCGCTCATGTTTCTGTAATAGTTTGACGGACATATCACGCCAATTTACACATCGTTGATTTATGCATATGATAGTTATTGTACTGTATATGATCCACGACGATGTTGATTATGTTAATTAGTTGTGTATTTTCTGTGTCGGCAATCGTTTGAGTTAGAGCAGAACAGTGAACACGCATACGCGGCCGCCATTAAGGGACCATTGTACAATTCCTCAGATCACCCTCTGTGTGCACTATGCCCATTGTACTAAATGAGAGCCTGAGTTTGCTCTTTGTTGACGCTCCCTTACAGTTATGAAGGCTGTGTTCTCCTTATTTTATTCATGTTTACACTGATTAGCTTTGCATTGAAGTATGCTTGCATGTGAATTTCATATCATAATGTTTGTTTATTAGTACTACATATTACTAATGCCTGCACATGTTTTCTATTTATTTTCTGTATTTCAGTAACCACTATACACACACATCTTCACATAAGGATTTATAAACCATCTACAATAAACGAGTGGTATCTCAATGAGAGTGTGTGTGACCTGGATTAATTGACCCATCTCCATCTACCTGTTCTTACCGGACAACCTGTGGAGATTGCAAATAACATTAATAGAACCATCATCTAAGGGTTCATTCATTCAGCATCACTTGAGATCACAAGTTTGGTATCCAGTAAACCAACACTTATTTTACAGAAAAGCTTGTCATCATAGAGAGGGGGCGAGACACTTCAATTGTGCAAATGAGGATGGTGGTGCACACTTCCAGACAGTTGAAGGTGTTACTTTCACACCTCTGCACACCTGGCCAGTCGCTACATGAAGGGGGCAAACTTTTCGTATTGTTTGTTACGAAAAGTTACAAATATTGTCAGGAATTGGAAAGGTGTGGGGGGAGGGGGTTCCAGATGATGATTGATAATCAGACAAGCTTTCTGAAACATTCTGAAGCCTTCAGACTTCAGTCAGAATTAAAAAAAGGTTTTCAATTGATGAGTCCTCGAGAAACTATGACAACTCCAGTTGCCAAGGAAAAGATAATGGTTTTGATTAAGGTAAAGGAAAGATCGCAGCCATGGTTGTTAGGAAACGGGAACTGATCAACCGTCTACTATGTCACAGTCACACACTCTGCTGACCCATCCATCGATCCCGACGACGTTTTGTGGCTCCATAACAACGTCGCGCTACTTCCACCTCTGCTCCTGACAGACAGATGCCACATTTCACACGACAACAAGAGGTCTTTGTCACGTAAACATAAATCTAGTTTTAGTGCATTTGAACAGAAGACAAGCGCTATTCTTTTCTCGTGTCTCGGAGGACCTTTATACCAGTGCCACCACCAGGCTAAAATGTCCTCTTTTAATGAGAATTGTCAAAATTTGAAGAATAGATTAGCCAAAAAGCTTCCTGAACACATTCATGAACCCTTTTTTTTATTTTGGACACTGCATGAGCTTTCCTCTCTCAGTCCAGACTGTCAACTCTGCACAGAACACTTCCCCTGCATTTATAATACACAATCATTGGCCCCAGATAATGATTTTTGTGCCCTTTTGTGACCTCCTACTGCCAGACAGAGGAAAAAAGAAATTGTAAAAAAGAACATTTCTGTTAAATCTGTTGAGCACATTCAAGCTCCCCAGAGGTTGACTCCTTGGGATTTAAATGAGCCCACAGTATTCCGTCTAGCGCCACCGTCAGGACAAACTGCTGGACTGGACAAAGTTAGAGCTCCACTAACGGTGAGCGCTGAGAACAGCTAGTTTGCAGATTGTTGGGTGCTCTGAACATCGCACCATCTCTGGGGAACAAGTTCAACATTCAGGCCATAACTTCAGTCAAAACAGTACATCAGAAACTTAATTAGTCAGAGTACAATCTAAATGAGGTGTTCTTATTTATAGAAAGTTAATTTCGACACCAGTGATGTCACTTCAACCACAGCAAGACTTCCCACTTGCATCTGTTTTTTTAACGTAAAGTAGCATTTTGCGCTTTACGCTGCAACCTCAGTAGCTGTTTTATTCTTAACAAAACACATGGAAACTGCACCACTGCGCCGCCCTGCTTCAGTAAATCACCTATCTATTCACATTCAACTGAATTTGAATCTCTCCCTCAGTAGTTGTGTCCTCTGCTTGGCTTTATATTTGCATATCACAGTACTAATGTGCCACTATAAGGCCGCTCCAGAGAGCTGAGGCTGCAGTGGCGCCTCTCAACGGACACACAAAGAGCCATCTCAAATAAGAGCTGTCACAACATCAATGGGTGCGTTTAGAGGGAGTTGTTTAGTTAATAAGCGTCATTGATTTTATTGTGTGAATTTGCACAGCGCTACAGAGGGACTGCTCTCTCTCTCTCTCTCTCTCTCTCTCCCTTCTCTCTGCCTGCAGCTCTGCTTTTTCTCTCAGTCTCCTCCTCCCCACATTATATTTCAATGTTCAGAACAGAGCATTCAGAGCAGTCTCTACTGTTTTATAGTAATATTAGATGTTGATATTGAGCTGATGGAGTTTACTTTGTGTTACAGGTTTAAGGACCAAGGCTTGTTTTCAGTTGTTTTGTTTTAGTTTTTTGGTCCTGTAAAAAATAGGTTAAAAAGGAAAATTGAGGAAAATTAGACATTTTTAGGTTTATTTTATGCAATTTTCTTCTACTTTCTTCTACTCCAGCTTTAACAGTAACCAGAAAATCAATTTGGACTGGATGCTGACCAGCACCAACTAATTCAACCTGCTCTGAGACACGCAGGAACACCAGCGATCTTGACCGACTTTACTGTCTTTCAAGGGCTGTAGCAGTTTCAGAGCTCGAGTGAAGATAGAAACTAGAAAACCAACCGTGTCGTACTGCATGTCAGGAAGGAGGCTAAATAACTCTCCAAAGTTAGACTAAAGTTTGGTGAGGAAAAACTGAATAAAACACATGCACAGATGAAAATATGTTGTTATCCTCACTGATGTGTCTTTAAGTATTATATTTTTAAGTTTACACAGTTATCCTGTGAGGCACTACGATGCTGATTATTGTAAGAGGAATCAATCTACGCTTTAGTTTCCTGATTAACTCTTTGACTTGAACATGCTCACGCTGCACAGTGTTTTTCACAGTTTTTAATATTACACAAGGCAATAATTTACATCACACAGAGACTACGTTCAAGGAAAAACTCTCAGGTCCCTCATAAAAAAAGTGAGAATGGGTGATGTGTAACTTGATACGACAGTAGGCTGATACTTCCTCAGGTTATCTCTGTTGTTGATTGATTATCATGGCAGTGCTCAGCCTACTGTAGCCTATAACACAGATATTTCTGGTCTAATAATGCCTATTTCATTATTACATAGGCAGCACTGACCAGATCGTAAAGTTTCATTTCAGAAATTATCCCAGAAATGTCAGAAATTGACAAAACTGTTTTTTGTTTGTTTCATTACCCAACTTTAGATTCTAGATTTTCATTTTTTTGATGCCGACAAAAAAATAAATGTTGACCCTTTTTTTGTTTTCCAGATTAAGCGAAATAATTGAATGAACGGATAACACACAGACGTTTTACATACCGTCTATAGCACACTCTCAAATCTTGACTTGTAGTTTTGATTACAGCTTTAATTCCACAAAATGCATCAAAAACCACAGAACCCCAACTCTGAATTATCTACTCATTGCTTTAGAGATTAGCCTGCACAAAACACCTTGATAATACATAACGATTGGTTTCAAGAGAACACCTTTCACATCCGATAGCTCTTCCAGCCTCGCTAACACCAACTCCTCCTTTGTTACCGGTCAGTCGCAACCTTGACCGGATCCGCCGTCCTTCCACAGCCCCGCTACCGGCGTGTGCTACGAGCCTTCGGTGGATTTCGAAGGACATCTGCTCCTTTGTTGTCATTTTCTGTTTACAATTACTCTCTTTTAATGGCTTATCAATTCTGTCATCTTGTGATAACAACGCCGAGCTCTGATACTGAGCTCATTAACATGTAAATGCATTGGAGTCTATTGGTAATGGGATTTGGTATGCTATGGAGCTGTCACCTGTTCAATACTATGACAGGACAGGCAGTTTGGGTGGGGGGGCGGGGGGAGGGGTGTTACCCTCTAAATCCATAATACCTGTCATTCAACGAGCCACATGAACATGTACCAGGGCCCTATATTTTTTTCTTTTTTGTAGTAGAATTGTACTTTTGCCTTTATTTTCTTTGACAAATGTGTAAATTCTATGACTATGAGTGTGCACAAACAATCAATAGTTAATATTGCAGTGCCCGTTCAGAGCGGGCTGATTGCTCGGCAGCGTTCTCAAGAACTGCTCATAGCAGCATATTAATATTGAATATGTTCCGTGTCCAAAATGCACCAAATTGGACACTGCACGTCCTTGGGTCCCAAGCAATACACCCACCAATGGTGAAGATCAGATGAACATTTCTCTAGATATGCAAAGGACACACACACACACACACGCACTCACACACATACAGAAAGTGATTTGTTGCTTTATCGTTAGATGCTTTTTGTTTTTTTTGAGTCACAATAGTGCAAATTAGTGTGTAGGATTAATCACAACAGTTATATGAGTGCACCAACATGCAGATGGTGAGGTGGTAGGCTTTGGAGACATGCCAACGAGCTCTTGGTTCAACAGAGACCAATATTTAACTCAGCCTTAGCTTCAGATCAGGGTGATTGGAGAGACAGTTGCTATGCGGTGATAGCTGAATGTGGCCTCAAGTCATACACTAATCTGACCCCTGCTGTGGCTCACCACCAAAATGCAAGCAGCGACGGCAGCTAATTGGCGGCACCTTGTGCCCGGGCAAACATGTTCAACACTGAAGCTCGTTGTGCGTGCCAGGCCAGATGCTGAGTCACTGGTGGTGTGCTGGCACCGGAGTGCTGACAGAGCAGGTGTTGGTCAGACTGAATTACACTTTGGGTATGTAGCTGGAACATGTCTCCATGTTGCTGGCTTTATTGTCTGTATGCTTGTTCTGACAGAGCCTGAGCTTCCACCTCTCTTCAGAAGAGTATAATTATTATCTGCTGCCACAGAACCAGTTTGAGCCTCTCACATAATCAGTTTTATATTTGCATTGATAATTATGTTTGTGTCACATGCTGTCTGATGGCCGTGCCAAAAATTTAGAAAAGTTCATCTTAAACTACGGATATATTAAACTAAAGCAGGAAAAAAAAAATCTCCACCAATCAACAATGGACCGGTTCCCTCCCACGAGTGTGTTCGGGCGATCACGGATGGGTTTAGCGGTGGACCGATCACCTCAGATGTCTTTGGGGGTGGCCCACAGAGAAAACTCCCACGAAAACGCCCACGTGGTTTTTTTTTCCTCTGATCTTTTGACAGTATAATGACATCATACCAGCTACATTACTACATTTTAAATGTATGTATCTGTAGAATATGTCACCGACGTGAAAGAAAATTCAAGATTTATTTTTAAATCAACACTTCCTGCTTTCATTTGAAAATAAAAGCCCTCAAGCATTTATTCTGTGGACATAATTACTTAATTTCAACACAAGGCTTTTACTCTGAAATATGTGCAAGACAGTGTTGTAGAACATGCAGTGACTTGCACGGCTCCATGAATGGATAACGGCCAGGGTTTTAATTGTGGATTATTACTATTATTTACAAATTACCACATGGTTCTTAACCTTTCTCTGTCTAAAATAAATATAGATGTAATTTACAATGAAATGAAATGGCCATTATGAAAGGCAAACTCAATGTAGAAAGAAAGGGCTGATAGCAGCAGATGAAATGCTGCAGAAACGCAGCCGGTGTGAACAACCGACGTGTGAGTCACGCAGCAATTCAGTGAGGCAGCCGCCACGCGCTGCTCTCATGCGCCCAGTGTGTCCAGACTGTGAGACTCTACGACAAGGGGCTGTTATTACTCATTATGTTGCTTTTTTTGTCACTCATTTGTGCATTGTTTAGTTTGACGTGTTATGGTATGGATTCAGAGCACGTTACGGACACAAAGGTAACAGATAATAGCCATCTCCATCATCTAGTATACATAAAGGAAGAGTTTAAATACCCTCAGTCTTTTCAAAACTGTGATTGATCTTTAATAACTATATTGTTATATCCAACGACTGACTCAAATGCTTTGCATCACCTGTCTTTCACAAACTCACCACTGTATGTGGCCTCCACTAAGTTGCCATGTGTGGGTGTTTATTGTGCAGCATGGCCCATTTCCATTGAATTCTCCTAATTGAACCACAGGAGCATTGTTGGTTGAGAGTACAGTGAGGAAAGTGATCAGCTGGGGACATTCACACTGTCCTCCATAACCATTCCCGGCCATCCTCTCACTGTCCTACTGTTTACTATTCTACTTCCACTCCCAGCAGGGACTGCAGATGGAAGACTTTTTCTGCGCCTTTTCCTCCCAGCTCCCCTCGCCACACAGCCAAAGTCATTTGCACTACAGAGACATGTTAGAAAACGGGGGAGAAGAGACGTTTAAAATATCCCCCCGCTTGAGCTCGGCTCCTCCAGATTCCCCGAAGAAATTAAAAACAGCCTAACTGGCGGCTGCTATCATGTCCTCGCCCATGCTCCTACGCAACTGTGACAGTCCCCACCGGACACTGACATACATGGGTGCTTTTTAAGTTCACAATGCTTCAAATGAAGGGGTGGAAAAGTGAGCGCTCTCATGAGGAATAGAGTAGCGGAGGGGGGGGGGGGGAGAAATGTAGCACCATCTTAAGGGAGAATTTGAAGGGGTTGCTGATTTTATTCCTGCTTTTACACTGTAAAATTCCACTCTCCAAGTCACTTGGTCTAAGTCCTATAAAGTCTTATTTTTATAGGTCAAATAATCTGCCAGTGGGATAAGAACGTGATCACCTGTTTCCACTACAAATCAACTTGTTGTCAAGATTGATTTCAACTCAAATGTCTTCATACCAACAAGTCCTCATACCTAAACAGGGAAATAAGATGTTGTAGCTCGCTAATTCTTGTCTCATTTGTGGTCTGATAAACAGTAAATTCATCAAATTTAGTGCCTCATATTGCTACGTTGGAAGCTACTTGAGCTGTCATATTTCACGGAGATGGACCTTCCTTTCTGCCAATTCGGATTCAGGATTTAGTCGATAAACAAACTATCAAAATGTAGTCTACACGGATCAGAGTTCTGTGAATCTGCGCTCGATTGCTCTTCCTCAAACGACTGGCTGTGTGTCTCAGTAAACCGAAATTGAATTACAAGAACTGAATTTGAAATGTAGAGAGATTTCATAAAATTTACATTCAGTTTGTAAGTTTTGGAATTTGGTTCCAAACTAATAAATTAATTTTGAAATTATGCTATTCAGATTCTGTTTTTCAAAGCAATTATTCAAGCTTAACAATACAAATTAAAATGATGTGATTCAAATTCAGTTTTTCAATTGTTCAAGTTGAGCAATTCAAATTAAATTATGAATGATTCAAATTCAGTTTCTAGGGACCCTTATCTCTGCCCATACAGTACACATCATATCTTAGACTAACAGCCAGGTCACACTGGGAACCTGAGCAGCGTGTGACGGCTGCCTCGCTGAACTGCTGCCTCGCTCACCGACACCGTTTCTGCTGCTGTCAGCCCTTTCTTTCTACATTGAGTTTGCCTTTCATCATGGCAATTTCATTTCATAATACATGTCATTTATATTTATTTGAGACAGAAAAAGGTTTGGAAGCGTGTGCTCATTTGTAAATAATAACAATAACCCACAATTAAAAACCAGTACTGTATTTTCTACAACACTGTCATGTAAATATTTCAGAATAAAAGCCTTGCATTAACAAATGAAAAATTTGTTTTTGAAGATATTTGGTCAAAAAACAACAAAGTTTTAGAAATTTAAAAAAAAAAGAAAAAAAAGAAATTGACCTGATGTTGGAGCTAGTGGAAAAGTCAGGGGATTACCAAAGTGATTACAATTCATCCAGAAGGGAACATGAATGTTTGAACCAAATTTCATGGTAATCCATCCAATAGCTATTAAGATATTTCAGTCTAGGCCTGGTACAACATTTCCACCTCCAGAGCCGTGACGCTATCATGGCTAAAAATGATATAATGCCGTATTGACTTTTACAACAGTGCACCATCGACACTACTGTGGCACACACTGTACATTCACAAAAAATCTTAACTTAAGGTCCACTTACTTGCTTCTTCTGAGGAAGTCTGTAAGATGTGTTTGAAAGCTCTAGAAAAAGCTAACAAGCAGACCTTGAGTTAACCGTTTTTGGCAATCTGTTCACTTTACAATATTCATATAGTGTAAAATTGGGACACACTAAAAATCGGCACATCGGTTTTGTACATGCAGGATACATAATAGAAATTACAGCGTCCGTACCGTTTCATCATTGCACCATCTCAGTAGGTCCAAAGGTCCAAAGGCATGTCATTTCATACTTCATATGTTCTATCAGAATCAACACAAGCCCTATTGTTTTGTCTGAGTTTTCGCTCATTAAACTTGTAAATCTTCCGGTCGTCCTACAACCTGTTGCTGCTTCGCACCTTCACACCTCTTATGCTTTTGCCTCCTTGTTTAGCAGGTTTCCTACAAAAAACTGCGAAAAAAGACAACTGAACACTAACACAAAACAGGTAACTAAAGGCAAGGCCATAGGTCTGATTTTAAAATTGGTAAGGACATTTCTTAAACCCTTAGTTGTGTATTTTTGTGCATCTTCTCTGCAGTATATCACACCAATACAGATGGACACATACACTGGCACGCACAAACACCAAGAGCTAGATTACAAATTTCCTTAAAGCTACGTGGCGCAGCAGACACGTTAATTCTCAGCGGGTTCCGGAAAAAAGAGTGATCCTTTCTCTTCACACAAAGTCTTTTGAACAAATGCTGATATCAGAAATATAGCTTAGGGACTGTAACAGACTTATAGTAGGCCCTGCATTATTCATTCCACACTTTTATTTCAAAGTTCATATAAAAGTATTCCCATCCCCTTGGACTTTTTATATTTTATTTTACCACACTGAATCACAAGGGATGGAATTCTATCAACAGAAATTGACCCAAATAAATTACAAATATAAAACACAAGTCAAAGTATTCAACTTTATCTTCAGCACCTTTACAATAGTGGAAGAACAGAAAATATCACACATTCAATGTGATGATGAGATTTGCTTCACTATGCAGCAGAGAGAGTTCCCTGTAGTCATCTCTTCTCAGCAGAAATCTTTTCATTCCGCAAAAAAATGTTGGCATTGTACGTTTCTGCAAACCACAGGATACGCTGAATGTCGATGTTTCTGAACCAAAAATACGTTTCAAAAATCAGCCTCGTATCAAACTTGCAATGCCATGTTGTTAACGTTGTGAAACGACTGGTTAGGTTTAGGCAACAAAACTACTTGGTCAAGGTTAGAAAAAAAGATCATGGTTTGCGTTAAAATAATAATGCAACAACAAAACGTTACAACTCTAACAATGTTTACCTGCAAACCAAGCTTTGCGGACTTTCTTTGGTAACATTACTTAACGTTACACAGCAAGCATAAAGTCGCAAAACGTTTACTTTTGGTTTCACATGGAACACGAACGTCGGCCTCCGTTTGTTGGACCCATCCACCTGGCTGGGCTACAAAAGGTGAGTAGAACCCAGGAAATCCCAGACAGGCTATGTAACGATACAATCTGATTAAAAGTGCCAGTTTCAAATGGGGATGAGAAAATTATAGGCCGTCTTTACCAAATATTTCTAGGCATTAATTCAAACAATACGCTTCAGATAAAAGGGAGATGGGAAATGAATACAGACATACCACAGGACATATGGGAAGAAATATGCACCGAGGCACATCTAGTGACCAACTCTAATACAAAGAGGGAATTTAAATGGAAAGTGATTTCAAGATTCTTTCGGACACCAGAAATAGTGGCTAAAATGGGCCCTACACATTCGAATAAATGTTGGAGAAATTGTGGTACACATATTGCCGACCATATTCACATATTTTGGACATGCCCTAAATTAAAAAAAAATTTGGGAAGAGGTATTTTGGGCACTCAAAGATGTATTTCACCAAAATTTCACTGAAGATCCAAAAATGGCACTGCTGGGAGCAATACCGGAAGGAATGATGGAAGAGCTAAAAAATATCTCTTACAGATATTGCTAACAGCAGCAATTAAATGCATCACAATTAAGTGGCTAAAACTTGAGCCCCTAACATACAATTTATGGATTGAGAAGGTATGGGAAATTTACCACATGGAACAAATAACCTATTCCCTAAGACTCCAAAAAGACACATTTATTAAAAGGTGGAGCCCTGCCATGACCATACTAATACAGTGATCTGTGATCTGAATATTCTTATATATCCTGGATCATACTTGTATCTCTATCTTCCCATGTCATCTCTCTAAGCATATACACACACCCATACAACACATACCCTTCCACATACTTTTCCCCTCCCTGACCTCCGACCCTTCACCACATTTTTTTTTTTTTTTTTAGATTTATTTATTTACTTTATTCTATTTTAATTTTTTGGATTGTGTAAATATGTGTCCTTTCCTTTTCTCTGAATTCAATTGAAATTATAGTTTAAGATGAAGTTTTGTTTTATTTTGATTCTCTCTCCCCCGTTTTAAGTTGTGAAATTTTGAGTAAAAACAAAGAGACAGCTGTAAAATGAAAATACATTAGGAAAGAATGTGATGATGATTGTATAAGTTGCTGAAACTGCAATAAAAACTAAGTTAAAAAAAAAGAAAGAAAAAAAGTGCCGGTTTCCCATTTCGCTAGTCCCTGCAACACCTATGACAATGTGTTATCTCTGTCTCGCCCTGTGACATCTGGTCCCCACGTCAGGCACACAGCTTTTGGGGCAGCACTTGTAAGTAAAGAAAGCTTCTCAAAGGCTAGCTTCCTGGATGGGTAGTTCAAAGAGTGATCTGTATGGAAATGGAAACAGCCATCTGCCTCATGACCCCAATGATAAACAAGTGAATAAAAGGTTACTTTCACCCCCTCCCCTCCGAATCTTCCCAGACCATCACTCTAAGAGAATATTGTAGGATGGATGGAGAGTTCACTCTGATACATATAACGGTCTTTATTGAATCGTAAATGACTGCCTGGCAGAGAAAATGTAGCGATCAGCAATTGGATAAGTGATAAATTAAAACATTATTTCTAATTCCACACATAGTGGTCATTTTTAAAGTCCTATAATAAGTCCAGATCGCCTGGTCAAAGAGATTTTGGAAGGTCCAACAGCTGAGTATCAATCCGTCAGATCTGTCCAAGAAAAAAACTAAATGGTCAAGAGTATAAAAAAACAAGACTGAAGTGAAGCAGGGCATTGCGGTCAAATCATAGCAAGAGGGAAAAATGTCTAATTTGGCAACCATGTGTTTATTCTAAAGCATCTAAAGCTAACACAGGGTATCACATTTGTTTAATGTACCTCGACCTGGGTCGCGAGGTGAGTCTGTCAGCGCAGGTTAACCCTTTCAGACACACAATCAATCTTGTTCAATCCTGGTTGAGCCCTCGGTGTGAAAGCAAATGTTCAACTGCTCCTTTAAGGACTAAAATTCATGGTACATGTTGTCACTCCTGGTTGCCTTGCATCCCCGTGACTATATGAATATACACAATTGGTGACCTCCACTATGCATGCAGTGTGTGGGTGTTTATTGTGCAGCGTAGCCCATTTCCATCTAATTCTCTCATCTAATTGAACCACAGGAGCATTGTTGGTACAGAGAACATTGAGGACACTGGGGAGATTCAATGGTCTCCATAATGATGATCTCAGACTTTTTATAAAACGCAGAACATCTGAAAACCCTCCTCTGCGTTTCCAAACTCAGAGGAAGTGAAGAAGAGCAGTCGACGGCGGTGACAAGCTGACATCTGAGAGGTGACGGCGTGTCAGTGAATCTATTTACAGACCCATAAGAAATATGACAGTGGAGCATTTCAGCTGACACAAGGAGCCAGCCATCGGAGCGACTGTGATGTGATCCATGGAAAACGCTAACAAAATGCTGCCGTCTTCCATTTCCACTAAACACTCCACATACCTTCATATCTGCAAGGCAGGGGAGTAGCAGCCATTTTCTCTGATTCCTTAGATTGTATCAGGTCTTGAGCGTATCAGAGTTTTGAATGTCTCGCTGTCAATCTACAGTGTGACATGTCAGTCCTGCCTCTGATAGTATTTCGACCACTCTGGACAACTGGACAACTCTGAATTCATCAGTGATTTTGCAGATTCGCTGTATTGATCAAACTAAAGTTATTATTTCTGATGATTTCAACATTCACATCGATAATTCTACATAATCCAACACAGTGTTTTATTGATTTGTTGCGGTGGTTTGACATGACCCAACATGTTAAGGAGTCGAGGAACTCATCAGCACAGACATACTCGACCTTGTCATTTCCAAGGGCACTGATATCAGTAAGAGTAATGCTGTTTCTCTGTCGGACCATAACTGTGTCTTCTTCAGCGTACTCTTAAGCCTCGGACACACCAGGAACGTCAGGAGCGCGTGGCGGCTGCGTGGCGTGGTGGCTGCGTGATTCACGCGTCGGGCGTTCACACCAGCTGCATTTCAGCTGCGTGTCTGCTGCTGCAGCTGATGCCGTCAGCCCTTTCTTTCTACATAGAGTTTGCCTTTTAATGGCCATTTCATTTCATTATAAATATCATTTATATTTATTTTAGACAGAAAAAAGGTTAAGAAACGTGTGGTAATTTGTAAATAATAGTAATAATCCACAATTAAAACTCTGTACTATATTCATTCATGGAGCTCTCCAAGTCACTGCATGTTCTAGAACACTGTCCGGCACATATTTCAGAATAAAAGCCTTGTGTTAACAAATGAAGGAATTCTGTCTACAGAAAAAACGCTTGAGGGCTTTTATTTCAAAAATACAGCAGGAAGTGTTGATTTAAACCCCATACTTTATCAATTCATGGAGCTCTCCAAGTCACTGCATATTCCACAGCACTGATTGCTCATATTTCTGAATAAAAGCCTTGTGTTAACAAATGAAGGAATTCTGTCCACAGAAAAAAGGCTTGAGGGCTCTTATTTTGAAATCAAAGCAGGAAGTTTTTTTGTTTTAAAAATAAGTCTTTACTTTTTTTTCATCTCTGTAACATATTCTACAGATAGACATCAAAACTGTAGTTCTTGCTGGTATGATGTCAATATAAAGTCAATAGATCACCTCGAGTGTCCGTGACATATTCTACAGATGTCTAGACATTGAAACTGTAGTAATGTAGCTGATATGATGTTAGTATACAGTCAATAGATCACTTTCACTTTCACAAAAACAACAGGTAAGGCAGCCGCCACACGGTCCCGACGTTCCTGGTATGTCCGGGCTGTTATCTGCCGATCGATCCGTCACCAGTAGACATGTCCAAAAAACGGTACTTCTGCAAAACATCACTGCAGTCTTTTCAAACTCACTTTCTTAGTGCAAAGTCTTCCTTGTTGCCTTTATCTGAGAGCAGCAGTTGGGGTGACCTGGACGATCGCTTTCTCTCGCTGCTGTTGGACAATATCAATAATGCTGCATGATTAAGATCCAAAAACTCTCCAGCAAATGTAAAGCCCCATGGAGAAATGCTGAGAGGACTGCACGTTGACCAGGACATTTTCAAAAAAACACCCTCAGGAACTTTAACAATAGCTTGAAATACTTCATAAAGACGATCCAAAAAAACTTTTTTTCAACCACCGAAACACATTTGCCCCTCCCCTGCTGTTTCCTCTGATACTTTCTCGACCACCAAATGCAATAAATTTGCATCATTTTTCAACAACAGAATTCTTAACATAAGGCACAATATCCCAATTCCCAATGTATCTAACTATGACATACTCCGCCACTGTGGGCCGAAGGTTTCAAGCATTTCTCCACTGTAGAATCGAGAGTTCTCACTGACACTATAAATCGACTCAAGTCCTCTACCAGCCCCCTTCATCCGTTTCCAGCTTCCTTTTATAAATCTGTCTGCAATTATTTAACAGATGACATCTTGTCAATAGTAAACTGTTCTCTCCAGACTGGTATCTTTCCCCATTGTATGAAAACCGCTGCTATTAGACTTCTTCTAAAAAAAGAACAACCTTGATCCAAGTACACTTAGCAACTACAGGCCGATCCCAAACCTCACCTTCTTGGGCAAGATCACCGAGAAGGTTGTACAGTATATCAGCAACTGGACTGCTATCTTTCAGATAGTATTTACGATGAATTCTATATCCCCACATCTCATAGCACAGACTGCTCTTTTAAAAGCTGTTAATGACATGAATATCAATGGTGACAATGAAAAAAAAAAAAAACAGTCCTAATACTGCAGGACCTAAGCTCTTTATTTGACACAGAGGATCATGGGATCCTGCTGGATAAGGCTAAGGCTTTTCTTAAACCATATTTGTTGTACAAAGGGTCTGAAATTAACTTTTCACTAGTAGTGACTTCCTGTTGAGTTTGGGCATACCTCCAACAGGCTTTTTTGTGCGTCTCCACATGTTACATCTGTCTGCCAAATTTCATACATGTAGGTGAAAACATAGCGAGGGGCTCAATTTTTCCAAAATTCTAGGGGGCGCTAGCGAGCCATTTTACAACACCCAAGCCCACCCAAGCCATTTTTTTGTTCACCACGCCTGATAAGTGTGCTAAGTTTAACAACTTTTTGAGCATGTTAAAGTCGTCAAAAAGGCGATTCATTTCACAAGTATTTTTTTTTGTCTGCCACTCAGAAATGTAATCTGCCAATTTTAAATCTCTGCGCTAAATGAAGGAACAACATTTTAGATCTGAAGTCATTCAATATTCGATATATTTTACACAAAAAACATTACGTATATGGTAAATTACAGTGTTCGAATTACACCGTGGAGGGAGGGTAGTGTACACAGTACTGTACTGTACTTTGTTGTTGTCATCTATAGTATTTGCATAAAAACACAATTCAAATGATTTTGAATATTTAAATATTTGCTTTGATAAAAAAAAATCTTGGTTAGTTGTTATGAAGTTAAACAGGTCATAATGCCCTCTATAATATCGATTTATATTGCTGTGAAAACATCTCCTTCAAACAACTGGATTTATTCAAGCTTTCTCGCCAAAAACGTAATTTTACGAGATTACATTTGAACGCATCACGATAACGTTGTAATTTACCTTTGCCCAATAGTCCTTTTTCCTGATCAGACTTTGAACGCCTCATAATAATAACTGAATGGCACCTCCGTTAACATTCGTATCTCCGCTATTTATCCAAGCATGACTGTGCTGCCCACCAGCTGCTAACAGCTAACGTTACTAACTCTAATCCTGTTGAATTCAACACATATTTGTTGTTCACAGTGTCGCATTATCAGGGGAAAAATAGGGTGCCTCCCCTCAGGTTTAGTAGCTCCATGCTTTTGAGCGTTTTTTTTCTCTCTGCCTAGTCTCCGGTCAAACAAACTGAAACATGATACAGCGTGCGTATGAGTCATTGTGCATGCCTAACTGTGGGAAAGCATCAATAAGAGGAATCGATAGTCACGGAGGCCTGAGATGCCAAAAAAGCAGACAACTTCAGTTCTCTTTTCCCATCACCAGCGTTTTCCCTGCCTGCCAAAGTGGCGGATGTCCTGATGACTTCAACCGCCAATGCCAACAATTTACCCGCATTTGGCGGGTGCTAATTTCAGACCCTGGTTGTACAATATGCTTGTTTGTATGTGTGTATGTATTTTTATGTATGTATGGATGGATGTATCTTTATGTTTGCTCTGAACTGCTTTTGAATGAAATGGGGCTAAATAAATACATTTGAATCGAATCGCTCAGGTCCTGGCATTCAGCCAGTGACTCATTTTGCAAAGTGGCACATTTGTCCATTAAAAATGTTTCTGTGAAACACTGATAAATAACGTAAATCTGGCAGCATTCCTCTCAAAACGTATTTACTGTTGCAAAGTAGTAGCATATGATGATGTATTTCTAGAGATGGTAAATGAGGAAGGTCATGAAATTCCCCATATGATATAAATACATGACTTACACACATATGCTGTATATCTTCCTCTGACTAGTCAAGGTGCTGATAACTGATGTGCCCACCATGGAGCGAAAGTGATGAAATTGCTGCCGTCCCATTTCCCAGTGTTGATGTGCACCAATAGGACAGTTGTGTTTCCTGGCGTCTCATCGAGAATCAACCCACAATCATGTGTGTCTCCACGCCACCCTGTCTGTCCACGTAGGACTCAGTAAAAGACAACAAAACTCAATACTAGAAATAATGAATCATTGTTGAAGTGTAATATCTAACTTTTAACTGCCTATATAGTATTACTATATTTTAATTAATTCAAATATACTTTTATATAGGACATTTGACAAATGTTAGCATGTTGTTGACACGTGTGACTTTCTCGACCCAAGTGCACAATAGACACAAATGTAAACCCGGAACTCCATTGAGACACAGGCTAATTTTCTTGGGTTTATGTCTGCATTGTTAAATGAGAGCAGTGCCTCTTCATCACCGCAGACTGATGCAAAGAGACAAACAATAAATCCTGTGATGAAGAGGAGGTTATTTGGAATATGATGCCAATCACAGCTCAGGTTCCATACATATATTTGCATGCGAAATGAGGCGCAAATCAACACTTTCCATGACATCTTCTAAACTAAACTCACACTTAGCTAACAACGAAAATTGAGTTCAAGCTGTAACGGCTCGAGTGAACGGCAGCACATCAGATGGTTCCTTCTTCATTGGGCAATTTACCGCAGGTCCTGGGTGAGTACAACCAAATTAGCATATTGAGAGGGGTGAGGTAAAGTGTTTGAGGAGAGGGGAGATGACAAAGAGTGAGTTTGAGAACTGTGCTGTGAAATGTGGACATGATGCAAAAATAGTACAACAACAACGTGAGAGTCTTTTCCATATGCTGCGCTAAACAAGCTCGATACATCCCACAGTCTGTGAAATAATTAACAGTTTCATCATTGGCAAATGCTGTCGACAGGACGTTACAGGGAATGCATTTAAAAGCCAAGCTTCCCTGCAGGCAGCTAGCTGTGATGCTAAATCGCAAGGCGTGTTTTTCTGTGTGAGGACAGATGGGAATCCCTTGGAGCAGCGAAACAAACAGGGGCCGCCTGAAAACGCTACAGAAAGGAGCTGGGAAAGAAAGCATTCACAGGAAGACGAGATGATGAGCACTGTTTACAGTTTAGAGGAAGAAATGTGTACGGATTGTGTAACTTATAAAAGTGTGGAAATAAAACCAGTGACCGCTCTCGCACAATAGTTACACTCCATATCCTCATTATCATTATCGGTCCTAGTCATAATGCAGGCCAAGTTCGCCATAAAAAACGTAGGCCTAAATAAATAAATAAATAAACCTATCAAACTTCCATTTTCAAAAGATATCCAGGTGGGGGATGTTACTGATTGTTTTGGCAAGTTGTGAATCGATCAATCTGATGGCTGTAAACATTCAAACACTGTGGTAACACTCGTAACATGCTGCATGGTGGATGCACTGTCACTGTGAGGACAACGTGAATGAGAGAATGAAGAGGGAACGAGTGTTCAGGAACCACCTCACCTACAAGCTCCTCGATCTCTGTGTCAGAAAAAAAAATGTTTTCTTGGTCTTCCTCTCGTTAGTCGCCGTGATTCACCGTAAAGATCCAAATTGCGCACTGACAGGTGTACGCACAGTTTTATAAATCAGAAGATTTTTTGGCGTAAGTACATTTCCTCATCTGAACGTACGTTAAGTGTGGATCCTACGCACTGTTTTATAAATGAGACTGCTTTTTCCAGCTTAAAAACATAGCTCGTCTCCACCCATCACTCTCCTTCTCTGCTGCCGATATCCATGCCTTCATCACATCCAGAATTGACTACTGCAACAGCATCCTTTACGGCTCCTCATCCAAAGTCCTCAATAAACTCCAGTACATCCAGAACTCTGCTGCCCGTCTGCTCACCCATTCCCGGTCTCGTGATCACATCACCCATGACCTCCAGAACCTCTACTGGCTTCCTGTCCCACATCGGATCCAGTTCAAAGTCCTTCTCCTCACTCAAAAAGCCCTCCATAACCATGCCCCCTCCTACCCCACAGACCTGCTCCACCACCACAAGCCCAGGACAGACCAGTCGCATGATTAGCGCGTGGCGGCCTGCTTTACCTGTTGTTTTTTATGTCGTCGTTCGTGTTAACAGGTTAGAACAGCCCCACTGAACGTCTCAGCTGCCTCTCTTCTAGAGATTCGAGGTCTCGCCTATTTTTGACGCGAGCAACAGACAGTGAAAGTGATCTATTGACTGTATATTGACATCAGACCAGCAACATTACTACAGTTTCGATGTCTATATCTGTAGAAAATGTTACGGAGATGAAAAAAAAGTAAAGATTTCTTTTTAAATCAACACTCCCTGCTTTCATTTCAAAATAAAAGCCCTCAAGCATTTCTTTTTCTGTGGACAGAATTCCTTCATTTGTTAACACAAGGCTTTTATTCTGAAATATGTGCCGGACAGTGTTGTAGTACATGCAGTGACTTGCACGGCTCCATAAATGAATATAGTACGCATTTTAATTGTGGATTATTACTGTTATTTACAAATTACCACACGGTTCTTAACCTTTCTCTGTCTAAAATAAATATAAATGACATTTATAATGAAATTAAATGGCCATTATGAAAGGCAAACTCTATGTAGAAAGAAAGGGCTGACAGCCGCAGAAACGCAGCAGAATCGCAGCTGGTCTGACCAGCCGCCACGCGCTGTTCATGCGGGCGGTCTGGCCGGGGCGACACTCCTTCTTGCTCCCTCCGCTCCTCTGATGCCAACCTCCTGTCCCCACCTCTCAGAACCAAACACCGGAGCTGGGGCCACAGAGCATTCTCCATAGCTGCCCCCCTCCCTCTGGAACTCACTCCCCAAACACATCAGAGACTGCACCAACCTGTCCACATTCAAATCACTAATCAAAACTCACCTTTTTAGAACTGCTTTTAATGTGTGATTAATGTTGTGTGTTTCATATATCATGATGTTCATATTTATGATCATTTTAACTGTGTTTAAAAGTGTCTTGAGTTTCATGAAAATCACTCTATAAATAAAATGTATTATTGTTATTACTAAAAAATAATTGGTAACAAATTCTTCCAACAAATGACAGCCTGTTTCTGCTTGATTTTGTTTGATATTCCAGCAGCATACGAGCTCAGTGTCTTGCTACCACTCACGTTACAATCCACCTCCACCAGAAAGACCAAATAGTAAAGAATGTAAAACTCCACTCAGAGTGTAGGCAGAAAAGATAAACGCATATTTAGTAATATGAATCTCACCATAGGGAATGCCATAACTTAACAGACATACACATGCGCTACTTGCAGTCTTTTCATTCTGTTATCTTGTTGTGAGCTGTTGTGAGAATATTCATATAACACTGTATATCCTATTTTCTTTTTGCTGACTTTTAGGATATGTGCGCCAGATTTGCTCAACATCTGGATGGAAACCTACAGGAAGGAAGAGATTTTTTCAGGGAGTAAAAGACCGAGAGTGTGATTTGCACTACTGAATCAATCAAAGAGATGGACATGTTGCCGTTTCACATTAGCTGCGGTATAACCTTTTATTACCGTGCTTCCTGTCCACCCTACAGATTGGTCAGTGATGTCTTATAAATGGCGGCTCCACTCAGCATTAACGACAAGAATTTGGTTAATAGCCAGGTTATGGAAGATGTGATACCTTCTTTCCTCAGGGAGGGTGGGCTGGAAAATTACAAATTATTCTATTTCAATATAAATGTTACACGTTCAAGTGTAAAAAGCAGGTAGAGACTGATAAGTCCTTATCTGCACAGTCTGGAGACCAAACCCCTGTATCTGCTCCCATAATAACACCCCCACATTGGATGATAAATCAGTGCGAAGAAGAATATGATCAGACAGTATCAGAGACCATGACACCTCTTCCTAACATACAGCGACCGAGCGAACTCTGGTGAATGGAGCGCGGAAAATTGTCCAGATATGCCGTGATCAATGTCACTCTCTATTACACAGAGAGCATGGTATTGATTAACTGTCAGTTACTGTCGGCGTCGATTCTGACCGGTGAAAACAGGTTGGAGCGGCACGTCGCTTTGCCTGTTCGCTGATGCACGGAGCGGTTTGGGACATCTTCATTGGGGAAAAACTGAAACAATCTGATGTTCACTTGTTCAGCATCGCGTCCAGTTAGGAAGAGTTGTGAGACCTTGGAGGTGGAGACGGAGAGAGAGACGAAGAATTGAGACGCTGCATGTCATTGCTGGGATAGTGTCAGTGGCGCTCTAAGATGTGGCTGCATAAAATGGAATGGATGTAGACGGGGGGATAGGAGGAATCGATTAGGAAGGTACAGTAATGAAACTAAATAAGTGAGAGTGATTTTACAACAGGCACCCGTGGGACTCCTTGTTGAAGAGGGCGACGGCATGTGGAAGTGTATTGAAGACAAAAGATTTGAGAGAGCACAAAACTAATTTGAGCACAACTCAGTCCGTAAGTCAACCAGAAATAGATTTGTGTATGAAGAGGACAGTGTCACGCTCTGTTCCCAGAGGTCCCTGGACTTTTTGTGAAGACTTTAGACTATCTTGTGTTCATCTTTATAGTGGCTTATTAGTTCTGAATGGTCTTGAGGATTTTGGTTTCTAGGTTTGGGGTTTTCTGTATTCCTTGTTTCATTTGTTTAAAGCAGGGGTCTGCAACCTCATTGTTGTAGGTCTATGGTACGACGGTACGACGGAGTATTAGGGCCACATTGAGAAAAATTAAAAATAAAGAATATAAGACAATAAAGTCATAATATTATAAAGTAGTAATTTTACATGTTATTTTCTTTTTTCTCGTAAAGTTATGACTTTATTCTCGTAATATTACGACTTTTTTCTCGTACAGTTATGACTTTATTCTTGTAAACTTATGACTTTATTCTCGTAATATTACGACTTTTTTCTCGTACAGTTATGACTTTATTCTCGTAAAGTTATGACTTTATTTTCGTAATATTACGACTTTTGTCTCATAAAGTTATGACTTTATTCTCGGAATATTAAAACTTTTTTCTCGTAAAGTTATGACTTTTTTTCTCATAATATTACGACTTTTTTCTCGTAAAGTTATGACTTTATTCTCGTAATATTACGACTTTTGTCTCATAAATTTATGACTTTATTCTCGTAATATTAAAACTTTTTTCTCGTAAAGTTATGACTTTTTTTCTTGTTATATTACGACATTATTCTGGAAATCTCAGATGTTTTTCCCCTCAATGTGGCCCTAATACTCCGTAGCACATTTGCTCTTTGGCCCTCACTGCATTAGACTTACAGTATATACTGTATACTTAGACTATAAACTGTGTTACCTTCATCACAATGCTCAAATGTTTTGCGGCTCCGGACAGACTTATTTTTATATTTTTTCCTAAAATGACTCTTCTGATAGTAAAGGTTGCTGACCCCTGCTTTAAAGTAAATGTTGAGATCTCAGAATGCAGCGACATCACTAAAAATAAGTCCCATAGCAAACATGAACAATCAGTCACTCAGACAGGTTTTAAACAAGCCAACAGATCAGTCCAAATGATGTGGAAGAGGAAACAGTATTATTATGATCTAAACTAATCCATATACGTATCCTAGTTGTGTATGTGTGTTCACATTCAGTTTTACCTCCAAATAAAATGGTTTGGATGATCTGGAGAAATTTCTGTTTACAACCTGTTTGATAATCAGACCTCTCGTGTTTCTTGCTCCCTCCTGGCCAGGTTCCAGCTCTCAGCAGTTCCTTTGGTAAATACTATGTTATCATACAATAACCGATAGAAATGAAGGCCACAGATAGAAATGTAAATTCAATTAAACCATCAACAAACATGCTGAATGCATCTTCTGCCTCATGGAACATTAACAATGTCTTACTTAAATGTTTTATCCTTGCTTGTTGTGTTGTGCTTGTGTAATCATCATATATGTATGCACGTGGTATATAAAAAGATCAGGTTGAAAATAATCATCCTTTTTGTTGGGACTATATCAGAAAATACACACAATAAGATGGATGACACAAGTCGACCTCGGTATCAGCATTCCTATTATCAAGGGGTCCGAACTGAATGTTTTCAGCAATTACTCTGTCCTAGATAGTATATTGTTTATCTGATTGCCAGGCAGATTCATTACCTGCTCTTCAATGGGCACAGGAAACCATAAAATACAGGTCACTGCTGTGATTAAATTCTGATGCCTATATGGGTCAAATCTGATCCCCAGCACTACTGCTGCCACAGTCACAGATACGAAGCAAGGCAAAGAAAAAATATTAAAGACCATTTCAGAAAAGATATTAGAAGCAGGTCTGGTTTGTTCCTCTCATTATCATCACATTTATGTTTAGACTTTTGCAGTGATAATTACATGGCAGCAGGCAAATAAGCAGTTTTTCTTTTTTTATCATAAATAAATGATATTAAAGCGATAACCTCCGGTTCTGAGAAGTGAAGCCAATAGCCACTTGATTTATTACCTCAGTAAAAATTGTAAACATGAGTTTATGGTCTCAATCGCTAGTTTCAAGCATGATGTTCATTTAGTAAATTATGGTCCCATTTAGAGTCAAATAGACCATAAAGCAGGTCGCTACCACGGCGTTGTCCGGTCTGGGAGTTGTCCGTGTTTTTACTTTAACCCTTTCACAGTGTGTTTTCACTTCATGCAAGATAATTGTAACATTTTGGTCGTATAAAAATGTCTTTTTCAGCATTCAGTTGAACTTAGCTCCACCCTCTCGTGTCACTTTTGGTTCCAAAAAAACAACATGACGACGACTAAAATGCCAAACTCAAGGCTTCAAAACGTCAGTCCACAAACCAATGAGTGACGTGCGTGAGACATGCAGTGTGGCTGCTCTAACCTGTTAACACGGACGCCGAAAAAACAACAGGTAGCGCAGCCGCCACGCGCTCGTGACGTTCCCAGTTGACGAGGCTTTAGGTTGTATATCTGCATGTAGCGACTGCAGTGCCTTGCTTTAGGGCAATGGCAGTTGTGTTCTGAATACAAGTCTCAACTTAATCCAACAGAATGCAAAAGGAAAGTCAAAGTCACACTTGACGGCAGAAAACAACATCATTACAACATATAATCATGTATTCCACTATCACAAGCATGGCATAGATGTAATTGAGTTCCCAGTGCTCCCAGAGGAGGTCTAGTGCAGAGGAAGAGGCATCGACTCTCCAGACCGTTCTCCATTTATTAATTCTCCTGTTTGAAATAACCTACTGTCCACAACAAGAGCAGCTTGAATCCATAGCATCCACATAGCTAATGAGTGAAGAGGACCCATAGGGCTCTCGCTACATAAAGCCGTGCGGTTATTAGAGGGCAGATCATGTCTGTCGACACTCTTCAGAGCTTTGAGATGAGTTGAAATGTCACACTGATAAAGGCAGTAACAAGCTTAAGAGGAGGGCAATGCGCTTGAGTGGCATCTTCATTTAGAAAGACCGACATTTTGATTAAAAGTTTCATTTAAATATTTATAGAAGAAAGAGACACTTGATCAGTGTTACATTGGTTAGATGGATTCAGCCGCACAGCACCGGCTGCTGCGTTCTGGGAATAACAATAACCGGTTTGTAATATTTGGCTTCAGCTCACCGTTATTGGTACACACAACAGAAGCTGATTGGATGTTTTTTTTCCAGAAATGATCCGTGAGAGTTATAGTTGACCTCTCTCCTTCACTTTTTGTTCACACACGCTATAGTGGCTTTGACTTTTTATCAAATAATAAGATATTTTTATTTTACCAGTTGTTCATTTTATGCACTGCTTCACCAGAAGAGTTTTGTGTCCGTTGTCTGTGAGAAACTGAATTGGACTTTTACTTTAAGAAACTTCTCACTCACACAGATCACTGTGTGACCAATGACAGCAGATAAGTATTTGGAATATTGTGTGAATGTGGAGGGAATGCAGAGAATTAGATGATGCTGTAAGCTGTGGTTTTGGACATTCACATGGATGTGTTAATAGCTTGTTAAACTGTGAAAACTGTTGGAGTCCATTGTAACTGTTGTAACATATAAAAAACATAGTTTTGTAAATTACATGATTATTTTAAAAATCTCAATGGGATGTCCATGATGTTTACATTTTACCAGGTCATTTATGATACATTAGTATGATAGCAGGTGACTCAACAAATTGGGACATGGGATTTAGATTTTTTATTCTGTTAAATCTTTTAGTCTGTAAAGAACTTTGTGCTTAAGTTTGACAATTGTTATATAAATTATTATTATTATTATTATTATTATTATTTCTACGCCAATTGCCTAGGTTACTTATCTCTACTTTATTATGTAAAACAAAAAACTAAGCAGTAAAACAATGGCTTATAAGATTTCTTAAAAACAATCACTGCAGTCTCGGGGTGGGAATAAACAAACCCCGATCGAACTCCGTTCAGAAAACAAGCATTTTAAAAGTTGTTTGCTTGTCGTCTTGCGGACAGACTTGGCAAAGCATGAATTCGGTCTTTTTACAAATCAACATCATAATGTCGTTATGTCGGCAGTAGCAACGCGTGGCTCGCTAGATACAGTCCGTGCAATGGAACTGTATGTGAATACAGCTCGCCGCCGGGTGACGTTATGAACCCAGACACGACGGCGTTTGGTTTTCTGACATATCTGAGACTTCCACAACATAAAACATAAACGTCTAAAGCAGCAACAGTGGTTATTTCTTCCATGGCTGATGGAGGAAATTAGCGAAAATTAGCTTTGCGCTTGGTTTGAATGCACGGTAACACAATACGAAGCACAACATAACGTAACTTAAACAAACATAAACAATAGCACATGCACAACAACAGCACTATGTAATGATACATTGAACCGCTGACACGCTCCCCAGAAAACATAAACACAGAACTGTTCTCCGTCTTTTCATTTTGAAAGAGCAACGGCCAATGAGGAAACTCCAACAGTCCGCCGACCAATCCTGTAACTTCATCACTCACTCATTGACAGACTTTTGCGTTTGTAGGGCTGGCCCTCTGCGGTCCGGCCAAAAACTCTAGCTCTTCCCACAGTAGAACAATGACAAAGACCAAAGCTGTTCTTTCTCCCTGCAGTTGATTAAAAGGTCAAAACACTTAGTTTGGAAATCCATTGACCTTTTCTGAGGTGTAATGTCTCCAGCCCAGGAGGGACTTCAGAAGAGGTATAAAGAAAAAGAATCACTCAGGTAAACATGTCCTAAATACATGACTTATAGGCTACAGCATCTCTGCCATACTCAACAACAAAAGGTCACTGCAGGTCGTTACTTTACCTCAACACATCCAGCAATGTAGTCCTAGGCTCAGTGTGTGCTGTGGTTCGCTGTAGCAGTGAAACAATGCCTGATGGGAGAGCTACTCTCTTTCAGGCATAGTGGTCACTACAGTGGACAGTGAACACCCATTCAAAAGCCGTCTTTTTGTATATGCATGGGTTTTCATCAGCCACCACAGTGGACCCGAGTGCATCATCCCATACACCGCCACCCACTGGCCAGCCGCCCTCAAAACCAAGATGGCTGCTGGACGGCCAGAAATGCCGAGCAGCTCGGGAATATCTTGCCAATCCCTCTATAGTAGGAGACCCTTGCAAGCAAAGGACATTTGGTATTATCAAGTAACAAGTAAGGAGTAACACAATTGTTCAAATTTCCAAGTGTTGATTTTATGTTGGGAGAAAATTACGATTGATCATCTGTCCACTAGATTTGACATCATGCATCGCTGGCTGTATTTCAGCTACGATTAATACTATTACTAGGATATTAGGAGATAGAACTGATGTACAAGTCAGACTTTACTGCTGAATTACATCTGAAAGAGAGTGTTTGGAGAGCCATGGACAATAGTTTTCTGTTATTTTTGTAG
>CAKALU010063200.1:55785-97058 GCA_916700995.1 Hozukius guyotensis
AAAGAGAGAAGGGAGAGGCTGAGGAATCAGGAACAAGCTTGAGCGTTTTTGCATAGTCAAAGTCAAAATTAGAGCTGCAATGATAAATCGATTAATTGATTACTTGTCACCTGTTAAATTAATCGACTATTTCGATAGCTTTTTAAAGAAAAAAAAAAGTCAAAATTCTCTGATTCCAGCTTGTTAAATGGGAATATTTTCGGGTTTCTTTATTCCTCTATGACAGTACACTGAATGTGTTTGAGTTGTGGACAAAACAAGACATTTGAGGATCCACATTTTTCACCATTTTCTGACATTTTATAGACCAAACAACTAATCGATTAATCGAGAAAATAATCGACAGATTAATCGACAATGAAAATAATTGTTAGCGCTACTTAAATTATGTGGACACATTAGTTTAACAGCATTAAAAAATATATATAATTTTATAGCTTTCACCAAATACATAATTTTATTCATTGGTTTGTTTAACACATTCTTCTTCAGTTGAAAACTCAAACTCATGCTGTCCACCTGAGTGGAAAAAAATGGAACAATGCATGTTTTTAAGAAAAATTAGGTTGTATTCTTTTCATGCCTAAAGAGGAATAAAACAAATCCTGACTGAGGTTGTCATAATTCATACATGTAACTCCTTTGCTTTTGAAAACTCTCTTGGCGTCCAAGGTTATATTTGTTACTGACTTTGGCTTTTGGTTACCAACTAAAACTGATTTTACCCCCAAAGGCAAGGGCAACGTTTTTGTTTGTTTTCAGAGTAAAATTGCTTTAAGCCTGACTTTTCATTTTCTTTTTGTAGACCGCACTGCTTCTGATTAATTTACTGGCTTAACTGTTGACTTATATAAAGTGCTTTTCTTTGTATAAAGGATTTCACACACAACAATGAGTTTTCTGAGAACTCTGCCTCTTGCTTGACACATTGCTGAACGTTATGTTTGAATGTGTTACAAGCAATCATTCATCCATATAAAAACGAGAAGAGACAGTTTCTCATCATTAAATGTTAACTTTTCTCTTCTTTTTCTAGTAATACTGCGTTCGTCGGAACAATGGTATTCTTGACGTACACCTCCCTAATCATGCCTTGACGTTTGTCTTAAGTGACCTTTTGGATGGGTTATTTCAGGGCAAACAGGGTGTTTGAAATTGTTGGGGGCACGGTGAAAAAATGAATGAAAGCCCAAATGACATAGAATCTCTCTGCTGCTCTCTCAATGTCTCTGACACCAATCAACCCGTTCTCACTCCCAACTCGTCAAATACCGCCGTTTGGTAAGTACCCCTTTGTCATCAGAAAACCGACGTATGGAGGCATCCTTTATCAGCAGTATCACCGGGTTTTCAACCAACTCCAATGTAAACCCACCTGCAGCGATATTCAACCGTCGGAGCAGGTGGAGTAGTATTAATAGTCTGAGAGTCCGTTCAGGGCGGTAGAGAGGGGAGGAGAGGTGGATAGGTCAAACAAACACGAGACATTCAACCAGGAGACCGCTGTTGTGCTTTTGGACTGTGGGAGGAAGCCGGAGAAAAAACCCACGCTAACACGGGGAGAATGTGCAAACTCCACACAAGGGCTCCAAGCCGGGTTTGAACCTGCGACCCTCTTGCTGTGAGGACCCAAAGCCAACAGCCCAAACCCGACCTAAAACCTAAGCTTTTGTTGCAACCCGTTAAAGGCATAATATGGAACCGTTGTCGGTAGGGATGCACCGATATCGATACCAGTATCGGGTATCGGGTCCGATACTGTGCTCATGTACTTGTACTCGTACACAGAAAACGGCTCCGATACAACGGCTCCGATACAACAGCTCCGATACCACTTTACAGCAGCGTGCCGTTAACCTCTCGTCACCATCTTTCGGGTCCTATTGCACGCGCTCCACCTCCCTGAGGGTGCGGGCGAGACAGGCCGGTGGTGCGCCGGCCCTAACTTTCATTGCACCACAGGGTTTTGCTTGCACCGTCTGACTCGCGCGTGCGTTAGACTCATTGGTCCATGTTTCAAGACGGGTCGGGTGGGTTGCAGACATCGCCACAGACCCTTGGCGCCTTTTACGTGGGCCGAGCCCCGCCCTGGCGGCACGACACGGTTTGGGACGCACTAAGGACAGTCCACCCCCGGTCGACAGTTGCACCGGAAGCAGGGGGCCCCGCCCCGCCCCGCCCCTCCCCGACGAGGAGAGAGGGCGCAGAGAGCACTTTGGCCACGGCCCCAGGCAGCACCTTCGCCCAGAGCCTTTCCAAGCCGACCTAGAGCCGGTCGCGGCGCACCGCCTCGTATGCGGGACTCCACAGCCTGCCGTGTGTCGCTCACATCCTCCAGCTGGCTGTTAACGAGGGTCTTTTGGCACAGAGAAGTACTCGTATCGGCGAGTACCCAAATGTAAGTGCTTGTACTTAAAAAAAGTGGTATCGGTGCATCCCTATATGGAACCGTTGTCGGTTGCTGTTTGTAAACACACCACATTCAAAGTTGGCCCCTCTTCCTCCAGCTCAACGAGTCGAGAGGGAGAGAGAGAGAGCAGCGATGGTGGAGCGAGCTATAGAGTGACTGGACAGACAGAGAGAGAGAGAGAGAACGGCGTTAGTGAGAACAAAGCAGCAAAGCAGAGAAATAAAATTTTATTTTTAAACGATTGTTTCCCGGCGGTTACGTTCTTAAACACACAACTAACTCCGCACAGCCCTGCGGGGAAGATGCCGAGTTGCCAGATTTCGAATGAATGCAGACTTCCTGTCGGCGCTGCTCTCGTCAAACTACAGACACGCACCGATCATAGCTGCACTCGCAGCACAGAGAGGAGCAGGGGATCACTGGAACACATGGACATACTGTAACACAACCAGTCCTCATCAGTGAAACACAGCCGCTTCGTATGTGGAGACTTGTGCCTCGGCATCAGAAGCTGAGGGACGTGACAAAGCGGCAATATTTGACCACCTGAACATGCTGCACACCCTGTGCACTGTTATTGGCTGAGGGTTACACCCCCACGTGGGGCCCAAAGCCTGTTTGCAGACGCCCAGAAGAGTCCAGAGTAAAGCAAAATAAGAAGAAAATCCAGGCAGAGAGCTGCAGGGTCTCTGTAGAAACAGACACCACCTCACACTGCTAGTGGAGCATAGTGATGATTGAGACGGATTATTTTTGTATCAGTTGTATTTTAGTTAATTATTATAAATTATACCTTTAAGTTTGGATTGGGTAGCTGAACTCTCTTCTTCTCAGAGAATGAACACTTTTGATTATAATGACCCTATGACCTTTCCTCTAGCACCACCCTCAGGACAAAAAGGATATGTTTAGCTCCACTACTGGTACGGCTCTAAGAGCGGCAAAATCATTGGATCATTGAGTGTTCCACAGCCACGAGAGGCTTTAGACTTTTAGTTAACTATTTGTCATTTATTTATTCAGCATATATATATATATTGTGATATAATGTAGCTTAAGAGTGGACTGCATGTGTGGATTTCAAGTAGGCTCATGGTATGTATAATCAGTAAGAACACAACACTACTGAAATAGAACACATCTCACTGCCACTATTGCTTATGGTTTCAAATGACTAAAATGAATAAAGCAAAGGCAAAAAAAAATCTTGAAAAAAAGGGACAATACAAACAAGGCTCACGAAGCAAGTATGATGCGTTGTGACAGCTGTTTTTGGGCAAGGTGATGCTGTAAAGAAAATTGAATGTGCCATCTGCTACATCAGAGGGAGACAGAGGAAGAGACAGGGGGACGGAGCAAAAACAGAGACAGATAGCTACAACAGTGTTTAGCTGCCGACTCTATTCTCTATCACAGAGCTGCTGTCAGCCCGCCGGATCGACCGTTGCAGCGCTGGCCTCCCGCGCTGCTTCGCCTCATCTCAATGAAATGACAATACAACTGCACTCCCGAGCCCCATCCCTTCTCTTTACAGCAATAAACAGCCCGTTGAGTGTGGCTTCACCGCTACGCACTATCTGCATCTGATAGAGCACTGGACCTGGCAGTGGGGGCGGAGGTAATAAATTGCTTTTTTACCTGTCTTACTGTGAGGAGCTGTTTTCTGAACTCTGTTATTGCACTTTTATTCAACTATATTGTGTACTTCATTGCACTGTAATTCAGAACCACTGCTATTATGTGCACTTATTATAAGTGACTTCCTGAAAGTTGCTTGAGAAGACCCATACTGTATTCAGTTTGCATTTTTCAGAACTGTACTTTAGTAAGAACAGTGGGGCCCAAACAGTGGTGATACATTAGCAACCACTGGCTATATTGCCGTAATAGTGTTCTTGTACTTCGAGGACAGAACAAAAGGCAGGCCTTTATGCGAAGCAGGATTTTATTAGAAGCATCTCTCTTTTCTGATGTGTTCCTGTTTTAATTTGATATCGACGCTGTTTTGTTGTTCATGCAAACTCAACACTTCCTCCATATTTACTCGTCTTGATGAACTCATTTCCATAGCACTATTAAATAGCGACAGAGTAAAGTAAATCATTTTTGGACGACTTCAAAAAGGATTGCAACTCTGGTTTGACTTCAACAGCCATCACTCATGTCCTCACTTTGACCTTTTGAGATGGAGTGACTTGCTATTTTCCTGAAGTGTTTTTTTAAGATGATTATTTTGGTCTTTTGCTTTTATTTGACAGCCAGTAGAGAGAGTTAGGGAACATGGGGAGAGAGAGAGAGAGAGAGAGAGAGAGAGAGAGAGAGAGAGAGGGGTATGGCATGCAACAAAGGGACAACAACCAAGAATCAAATAGTGGACATTTCAGTTATGTGGTATGCACCTTAACCATTGGCGGCTGCGTTGCGTGGCGGCTGCGTGATTGTCGCGTCGGGTGTTCACACCAGCTGTGTTTCTGCTGCTGTCAGCCCTTTCTTTCTACATAGAGTTTGCCTTTCATAATGGCCATTTCATTTCATTATAAATATCATTTATATTTATTTTAGACAGGGAATGGTTAAGAAACGTGTGGCAATTTGTAAATAATAGTAATAATCGACAATTAAAACCCCGTACTATATTCATTCATGGAGCCATGCAAGTCACTGCATGTTCTACAACAGTGTCCTGCAAATATTTCAGAATAAAAGCCTTTTGTTATCAAATGAAGGAATTCTGTCAACAGAAAAAAATGCTTGAGGTCTTTTATTTTGAAATGAAAGCAGGAAGTATTGATTAGAACCCAGTACTTTATTAATTCATGGAGCTCTCCAAGTCACTGCATGTTCTACAACACTGTCCTGCAAATATTTCAGAATAAAAGCCTTGTGTTAACAAATGAAGGAATTCTGTTCATAGAAAAAAACACTCGAGGGCTTTTATTTTGAAATGAAAGCAGGCAGTGTTGATTTAAAAGTAAGTCTTTACTTTTTTTCATCTCCTTAACATTTTTTTTTACAGATACAGACATGTAAACTGTAGTAATGTAGCTGATATGATGTCAATATACACTCAATAGATCACCTTCACTGTCTGTTGTTAATGTGAAACGCGCGCGACACACGTCAAAAATAAGCAAGACCTCAAATTTCTAGAAGAGACGCAGCTGAGACGCGTGTCTCATGCGGGCTGTGTGGCTGCTCTAACCTGTTAACACGGACTCCGAAATAAAAAACAACAGGTAACACAGCAGCCACGCGCTGCTCACGTTCCCAGTGTGGACGAGGCTTTAGTCCACCGGCGCTGGCGCCCAGACAGAAGGGTACGTTGTTCAGTGCAGAACAGCAGAACGAAACAGATGAAACTTCATTATCACATTCAGATGTGTTTAACAACAACACAGGAATATGCAAAAACATTCCGCTATGATGCGACAAATGATCATTCCATATAACATACCAAAGCACACATGATTAGTTTGGTGTTAAAAAAACATGAATTTATCTTAATTTACTAACCTAACTGTTACTCTGTTTAAAATTAATACATGGCATTCAATTTGGCGAATTGCATACAAGGACCTGACTAGAAATGCACATTTTAGGACTTGGATTTGATTTGGGACTTGTTGACTCAAGATTTCATAGTCAAGACTTGTGACTTACAAAAATAATAAATGTGTCCCATCAAGGCCATAACATATACATAGCATATACATAGCATGTTATTAAATAATTTTCGTACTAATCAAACAATTCAGTGAGCCCTGTATGTGCTGTGTGGAAGCATCTTGATTCATTAAGTTTCTCCACTCATATATATATATACCTTTTCCCTTTAATTTGTCACCCATCCGTATATTAAAGGATAACTTTGGTATTTTTTAATTGGGACCCGATTCTCCCATGTTTTTGTGTCTGAAACTGGTCCAGTATTGAGAGAGAGCACTGCAGACGGCAGCTGCTCTCGGGCTCCAGTATGGTTCTGTTGGGGCAAGCTGGCACCGTCATTTAGGTCCATTAAAAGTGCTTGTTGTTTGCCATGACAGGCTCAGATTGTTATTATAAGTGTCTTATATCATGGAAAGAAGAATTGTCCTTCTGAAATCTGGCGAGGTGACGTGTTGCCGGAAGACAACGGTGGAATAGCGGAATACGTCGATGGTGGAAACGAGAGTGGCAGCCGGGGCAGAGTTTGTTTTGTTGGAGTACAGAAAGCGTAGCTTAGTGTTATGTAAAAGATTTCCAATGTCACGGCTGAATATATAGAGGATTTGCACAATGTGGATGTGGTCTTTGAATTCCATGGCCGTCCATATTTATTTGAGCCAGAGTATATGGATATTCAGTATTCACAATTAGACTTCTCCTTGAGCGGGACAATAACAAACAGACCGGATCAAGTGAAAGGTAAGAAAAGCATTTTATTTCTCTGTAAGGTCCTTTCCATAAGATTGTCAGACACTTATAATAATCTGAGCCTATCAGTGGCAACAACAAGCACTTTTAGTGGACCTTAATGACTGTGCCAGCTTGCCCCAACAGCACCATATTGCAGCCCGTGAGCAGCAGCTGTCTGCAGCGTTCTCCCTCAATACTGGAACAGTTTAAGAAATAGTTGTCCCCATTAGTCACCCAGACACAAAAACCAAAACAGGGTCCAGGTCGAAAAAAAAAAAAAGTTACTCCATAAGGTGATTTGGTAAATCGGTAATTTGTGGGCTTTTAAGTAAGAAAAATTGACGGTTGCCTCATGCTGCCGTTCGCAACATCACAATGCAGTGTTACCCATGTGTTTCCCCCCCCTTTTTCACGGTGTAGAGAGAAAGGAGCTTCACCTGCTCTATTGCCTCTTAAATAGTCTTTATGAGCAAATAAATGTGTTAAATCTATAAAACACTTAACAGTGGTAAGGTATGAGGGGAACAAACACGGGGCGATTATTCACTGCAAAGAAAACAGCTCAAAGAAAAATGTTCTCATTTGCCGGGTGTGACATGGAAAATATAAATGGTGGTGGTGCAGCTGCTCTCACAATAACCCTTATGATCACATGCAAATTAAAAACAAACCTATTTATATTTTGCTGCTGGGACTCCGCTGCGGAGCTGCATGTTTCATTTCTCCCCTCAGGCACAAAGAGGGAGTCTAGTGAAGTTCTTTTTATTAAACATGGTCATTGGAATATTCATATCAAACTCACCAGCCATTGATATTCATTTGCTACGTACTCTCTTGTTACAAATTCAAAATGTCACAGTGAAATTTAAAACAGCCTGAAAGGCATGTTCATTATTTTCTTATTGAGGTGTTGTGGTTCATTGGTTTGGAGATTCTGGCTCCTGGGGGCTGTAGAGCCCGCTGATATTTGTTCAAACTCATCTCTCAGATGTTTAATTAAAGTTATTAGGAGCCACAGGTGAATCAGTTCATTAGCAGTGAATTGTGTTTTCAAATTCCTGCAGTAACACACAGGAGTCCCGCTCTTGGAGAGTAGGAGAAGATAAATGGATCCACCATCCCGCTGCTGTTTATTTATTTATTTATTTATTCATTTATTTATGTATCTATTTATTTATATATTTATGTATTGTCCCGG
Source organism: Hozukius guyotensis (assembly GCA_916700995.1). NCBI lineage: Eukaryota > Metazoa > Chordata > Actinopteri > Perciformes > Sebastidae > Hozukius > Hozukius guyotensis. The sequence goes on from CAKALU010063200.1 coordinate 63,789, forward strand.
TAGGAGGGAAGGTGAACTAGGTCATTGCTTAGAGTGCCATCAACCAGGAAAGGCAGCAAAGATGTCCCATCAACTTTTAAATGGCCATCAAAGAGGTTACCAATGTGCCCATTTCATTTACAGGAATGGAGTGTGGTTTTTAAAGTTCAAGCAGGCCATTCTCAGTTCAACAAGCATTAAGCCCGGGACACCCAAGGAACGTCAGGAGCGCGCAGCGGCTGCGTTACCTGTTGTTTTTTATTTTGGCGTCCGTGTTGTGTCTCTTCTAGAGATTCAAGGTCTCGCCTATTTTTGACGCGAACCGCACGGTTCACAGCAACAACAGCCAGTGAAAGTGATCTATTGACTGTATATTTACATCATATCAGCAACATTACTACAGTTTCGATGTCTATCTGTAGAATATGTTACGGAGATGAAAAAAGTAAAGACTTATTTTTAAATCAACACTTCCTGCTTTCATTTCAAAATAAAAGCCCTCGAGCGTTTTTTTCTGTGGACAGAATTCCTTCATTTGTCAACACAAGGCTTTTATTCTGAAATATGTGCAGGACAGTGTTGTAGAACATGCAGTGACTTGGAGAGCTCCATGAATTAATATAGTACCGGGTTTTAATTGTGGATTATTACTATTATTTACAAATTACCACACATTTCTTAACCTTTCTCTGTCAAAGATAAAATATAAATGACATTTATAATGAAATGAAATGGCCATTATGAAAGGCAAACTCTATGTAGAAAGAAAGAGCTGACTGCAGCTGCAGCAGCAGATACGCAGCTGGAATGCAGCTGGTGTGAACACCCGACGCGTGAATCACGCAGCCGCCACGCGACGCAGCCACCACGCGACGCAGCCGCCACGCGCTCCTGACGTTCCCAGTGTGGATGATGCGTTACAACTTTTAATGTAGGTGACTTTTACAGATATTTATCAGAGCTCTCTGCTATGCAGATCTCATAACGGAATGGAACCACAAGCAGGAAACAGCAAACACATCTCCCTGCAAGGTACAATGGGTTTACTTGTTTTACCTTTTGTATTAAACAATTGAAATGCTTTGATTGACAGGCTAAATAACCTTGCAGTTAAAGTAGAAGTAGAGAAGAGTCATAAAGTCAGCAAACTGTCTCAGTAATACCAGTAACACCTATGTAACTGTTGCTAACATTACCTAAGCTACTGGTCATCGTCAAGGCTGTAGCTTTACAGTAAATCCCCCATGTGGACTGAACTGATCAAGAGTGCATTTTATTCAAAAGTTACACTGCCTTGCTTAAAAAGCATACTGGTATTCCACAGTGTTGTAGACAAGACAACCTAAACCAAGACCAAGTCATGACTTAGACCAGAGTGTATCGAGACAGAGAGAAGACCGAGACTTAGAGGGGTTGAGGCCGTGTCAAGGCTCAGACCAGACCAGAGCGAGTCCCACACTGCATGACACACACTTATAGGCACTCCTCAAATTGATCTGAAAGATCCACATTCCCATAAAAACACCCACAGAAAAACAAACGAAAATGCCTCCATATATACAATATATGTGTAAAATGTATAAAGCTAGGTTTATGCTCGCCGTACTGAAGCCGGCGCGAGGTGCGCGTGCCATGAAATTACATTGTGACGGCTTTCGCGTGGTGCGCGAAGGCGCCGCAAGATGTCGCGGTGTTCTGTTGCGCACCTCTGAATTTTTGTGACTGCGCACTGCGCATTTCATTTCAACATGTACGCCTTCGAAGGAAGACTGGCCGAGCAGGTTGGCCTGTACAGACATCTCTACGACTGTTCAATGAAAGACCACAGGGACAGTCACATGACCACAGGGACAGTCAGATGTCATTAAATACTAACACACTGGTCAAAGAAGAGGCTGTGGAAGAATCTGAGAGATCGTTTTGTAAAAGCTAAAAAAAGGTCTCATGTAAAGAGTGGCGACCCGAGAGGAAACACAGAGAGAGGGAAAGTAATTTAGACTTGGATGGAAGCGACAGTAATAATTACAGTACACAAATGCAATGTTTGACTGTACATCAGTGTTTACTACTGTTGCCAGGCAACCAACTTTCCTTTCCGGTACCACTCGTTGACTTCTTGCTTTTCCACAGAATATTTTATTTCTACGCCTCCTGGCGTTTCGGAGCACATTGCAGCGAACAACGCGCTGAGCATAAACGCCTGTGTGTATGCTCGTAGGCCAAGCCGCGGCGTCTTGCGCGAGTATAAACAAAGCCTAAGTGTACCATGAGGAATGTCTTGATAAAATAATCAAAAGTCTCTGCTGAGGTGAATTTTATGTGGGAACTTTCCTTTGTTGTCTACGAGCAATCACAGTAATGAAGTTAACAAATAAATCAGACAATTCACCGTCAGTTTAGTGATATCCCTGAAGTTGTGGTCTTGACTGGCCTTGAAATAAAATCTGGAGTCCTTCAAAAAGTGGTCTTGAGTTGTCTCCAGACTAAGACCAATCTTGTGCACTACAACACTGAAAAACATTTCCAGGACCATACAAGTCCTGACGTTGATTACTGAGAATATTTAAGACAACAATTATTCTGTTTATTTATCCTATTCTGCTCGTGGCTTGACGCTGTGTAAAATATTAGTCCAGCCAAGGGTAGGTCAGATACAAGTCATTTAAATGAATCTGCAGGCATAAAGTAGTTAGAATGGTTAAAAAATCTACCACTGACCTCATCGTAGACGCTGTCATTCCGTTCAAAGTCTCCGGCCTTCCTGGGCAGCACGTGGACGTGGACATGCTGTAAAGCAAACAAACAAGAGACGGCGATGGTTTAGATGTGGTGCTCCGTCTAGAGAAACAGGTACTTTTTCACCTGGGATTTGTCTGACAGGCTGATGTGACAGAGCCGGTTTCCTCAGAGAGTCTTCATTACTTCACAGTACGTCGGAGAAGCCGGAGCGGAGCGTCGCCACCGTGCCACAAATCACAGGAGGGTGACCGTGCATTTCAACAGGCGTGCTACCTGCACACCGCAGAGACTCCTTATTTCTACGCTTTTAAGGATTTAATTGACTTTTTCCACGGCCCCCCCCTTCTAGTGTCAACCCCCCCTGCTGTCACAAACTTGGCCGTCTGTATGGTTAACTTTGATTTCCTTCTTTGCATGGATGATAATGGTAATGTCCCCTAAGAAACTGCTTTATCTGACAAAACACGCACTTAGCAAAAAATAAAAACCCTCACTAAGGCAGAAACAACAAACTGTTTTCTCCTGATTCACAGTCTTCCAATACTCATCAGTACATAAAGTAAAGCCTTAACATGTGGTTATACAGCAAGTGGGTAATTAAGCTTTACTCCTATATTGAAACAATAACAGGGTGATTAACAAAGCAAGACAAGAAAACAAGATAATATCTAAAAAAACAATAGACACATTTTAGACAGCTGAGAGATGAGGGAAGCTAAAAGTCTCTGCTCAGAGGACCTGAGCTGACACTCTTTGCAGTGTTAAGAGGGAGCAGCAGCTATTTGATGTATGGTGGACCCTAACAGAGGAAAAAGCTTGTAAGTCAAAATGAGCCTGTCAAGAAGAACAACAGCATCAGTTGTTTCAGCAAGGGCCCTAAAACGACAAAAGTTTATGTTCAAGTGACAAAAGCTTCTATAGCGGCCGTAGTAATTGTGACGGGAGCAAAGGAGGACTAGAGGTGACGTTATATAGAGCGACAAAGTCCACGTAGGGCGGAGGTTAGGGTGGATGGATGGGTCAACAAATCATCTGACTTTAACACAGGAGGCCGCTGTTCCTTTACTGTTTTTCAGGGGTTTTTTAAGCACAATGGCGACGCTCCCCCAACCTTCACAAAGTAGTCATTGGAACTCAAACCACAAAGTTTCTATAAACCTAACAAAGTATTGTTTGTGTCTAAACCTCACCAAATTTTAACCATAGCATTGTCACATCATAAAGCAGATATATTTTTAACAGTGTTAACAGTGATTTGAGTGGAAGGCATATTTGAATGGTGAGATCAGATCATGCAACGCTTCTATGTGTCACTCTAATACAGGGGTCTGCAACCTGCGGCCCCTCTCCAATGGCTCCCTGTGGCTTTGACAAAAAATGATATAGAAATGAATAATGGTTATTTTTTAACATTTTAACTTTCATTAATCATTGTTGTAGGCCTAAAGTGATTCTTACATTCTCCAACTGCAAAAATGTGTAGTCTATACACTGAATAATAAAATAAGTTTTAACATTTCAGTCAACTAAACTGTGTGTCATAGCCTACGTACGTCTACGGCCCGGCACTTGTCCTCTAATTTTGCCAATCCTCAATAGCATTGGCTAGTCTTGAGTTTCCCTAGCTGCAATAGGTTTCCAAATCCAAAAAAGAGAAAAAAGTCTCGGAGGAAAATGGAGAATTAAATAGTGCGTGGACAGATTTGTTTTGCTTTCTGCGGTGAGAAATTAGCAAACAACAAAAAAAGTAATTGAAAGACATTTCCAGAACAAACACACTGGAAGCTCCTGCTGAAAAGAGCTTCCAGCCAAATCTCCTCAAGACAATTCTTCAATGTCCTGCCTCTCTTTTGCACCTGGGTCCTCACTGCATTAGACTTAATAGGCGGTGTTACCTTCATTAGGCTCAAATACGGATTTTTTTATTTATTCTTTGGCCAAAAATGGCTGTTTTGACAGTAAAGGTTGCTGACCCCTGATGGGGGGCATGGACATAATGTCTTTTGTTGTTTAAGTTGGAGGACTTCTCATCTCATCTTCAACCGCTTAGGGTTGGTCGGCCCCTAGCAGGGGTCGTGTCGGGGGGCAACAGCTCCAGCAGGGGACCCTAAACTTTCCTTTCCCGAGCCATATTAACCAGCTCTGACTGGGGGATCCCGAAGCGTTCCCAGGCCAGTGTCCTCAGCTGGCTCCTTTCAACGCAAAGGAGTAGCGGCTCTACTCCGCGTCCCTCACGGATGACTGAGCTTCTCACCCTGTCTCTAAGGGAGACGCCAGCCACCCTCCTGAGAAAACCCATTTTCGGCTGCTTGTACCCGCAATCTATAGTTCTTTCGGTCATAACCCAGCCCTCATGACAGGCATTATACTAGATTGTCAGTATATAAATTTAAATGTCCCCAGTATCTGTTCTGGACTTGGCAAAACTACACTGTTATACTCTGCATACTGATAAACTTCATATAGAAATACAGCAATGAGACATTGAACACACACACACATTCAAAATAAATAAGCTGGTTTATCTTATTTATTAATTTCAATTTCTGCCCTACTTTATTGTATGAACATTATATGGGATAGTTCCTTAAACTTGCACTCTTTCTAACAGCAAGCAGGGGGCGACTCCTCTGGTTGCTAAAAGAAGTCTGATTGTATGGAAGTCTATGAGAAAATTAGCCTACTTCTCACTTGATTTATTACCTCAGTAAACATTGTAAACATGAGTTTATGGACTCAATCGCTAGTTTCAAGTCTTCTTCAATACAGCATGATGTTCATTTAGTAAATTATGGTCCCATTTAGAGTCAAATAGACCATAAAGCAGGGGTTGCTTTAGGGCGTGGCTACCTCTTGATTGACAGGTCGCTACCACGGCTTTGACCGGTCTGGGAGTCGTCCGTGTTTTCGTCTTAGAACTTTAACCCTTTTCACAGTTTGTTTTCACTTCATCAAAGTTAATTATAACATTTTTGGTCGCCTAAAAATGTCTTCAAATTCAGCGTTCCGTTGTACTTAGCTCCACCCTCTCGCGTCACTTCTGGTTGCAAAAAACAAGATGGCGACAGCCAAAATACCGAACTCGAGGCTTCAAAACGGCAGTCCACAAACCAATGGGTGACGTCACGGTGACTACGTCCACTTCTTATACAGTATACAGTCTATGGTCGGGATGCATGTCCACTCTGAATGTAGTAGAATTGTTGTGCTTTGTTATATTATCTGCAATTTAGAGCTAAAAAGATTAAGGTGCATCGTTGTCCCTGGAGTCTTAGTAATGATTATAACTTCCTTAAATTTAGAATTATTTTCTCCTGTCCCCTATCTACATTTACTCTAAAATATCTACAGATGAATTCACAATAGATTTCTGCTACCTACATTTACCTATCCAAGGAGACTAGATTGTGATGGATTTGTTCTTTGTTGATAATGTTGTATGCATCTCCCTTGTTTTCCTTGTTCAAGGAACTACTTTAACCTTCAAGTGGAGCAGTGCGTCATGAGGGTAACAGTGGTATTGGTCCTGCTCTGTGCTGCGATCTAGTACATTTACATTTTCTGTCTATTAGCTACAGATGGTTCAGCGCTGTGTGTTGTGCCATAAATCCCCCTATGTAATCTGTGGCCTTGGTCCTGAGGTGTGTGTGTGTGTGTGTGTGTGTGCCTGTTTGTGTATCATCAAGGGCATAATAACCTAATTGTGTGGCTGTTATTCATTTTTCATTACTACACTGTGATAAACTGTGGAGGCAGGCTGAACGAATGTTTATAAATGCTACAAACAAGATAGCATGTTTGGAGGCGTCTGCTTTTTTAGTATGCATTTTCTATTTAATGAGGTCATTTACATAATGTCTGCATTATTAAATTTGCCTACCTTGAGGAAAACTTCTGAAGCAGAAAAAAATAACACATCATGGCGGGAGAGCTATTTATCACCGAGGCTTTCTAAATGAGTGCTGAGTGAATGAGGCAGTGGCCTCTGGACAGTGTGTGTGTGTGTACTGTATGTGTGTGTGCGTGTGTGTGTGTGTGTGTGTGTGTGTGTGTGTGTGTGTGTGTGTGTGTGTGTGTGTGTGTGTGTGTGTGTGTGTGTGTGTGTGAGCGCCTGCATACCAGGAACTAGGAGGGGGGTATGAGTGTTGTGGGAAATCAGAGTGGCCTGACGCAGCAGTGTTTGTGTGCTTGTGGCAGGTTCCAGACAGTTAAATGCCCACTTGCACGGCAAGGGGTCACATTGTTCCCCAACATTGAAAAGAAAATTACGCAATTGTACAACCTGTTGTAGTTTTGACCAACATCATAGTGGCCGGGAGATCTCCAAGCATTGCAGCATAAAGGAAAACTCCAGTGGTCTTTTATATTATAATAAATCTCATGTGCAGACCAAAACCAACAAGGAATTTATTTACTAACTAGAAGTGCACTCTAAGAAAAAAATCCGTAGAAAAACAGATAATGTCCTGGCAAAAAATTACCAGGAAATTTTCCGTTAAATTTACGGAACCTGTGACCTGTGATGGCCTCTATCCCTCTGTCCCTTTCTGACGCTTTTTTCTTGCTAGTAGTGGATGTTCTTGTTCCCACAATGCAATGCATTTAAAAATACGGGTAAAATACATGTGAAAAATTGATACAGAAAATTCCTTCATATAAACACGGTACATTTGCCCGTATTTTTACGGACTTTTCTTAGAGTGTGTGTATCTCTGTCTGATATCTCTCCTCACTCTGTGCCATAGAGTTCTTTTAAAGCTGAAGTAGGCGAGATTGGAGCAAATATGATTAAAAAAAGGTTATATGATTAAAACGGTCTCTATATCGTGACAGTAGTACATGAAACAGGTAACCTGAAAAAAATCATGTGCCTCTGTGTTCTCCGGTGCTCCTAACGACATCTGCAAGATTTCACAGACCGGAGGAAAACAAGCAGTAAGAGCTGATCTGAGGTCTGCTGTCCAGCTGCTGTCTATAAGAGTCGGCTGTCAATCACTCGCGTATCCGACCAAACGGTTAAACTAGGCAGCGCTAATCAAATATGAATCATTATTATGTTACGTTAATGCCTATTTCTCTCCTCAAATGTTTTCAGAATCATATTGTAGTGCACGGTTTAGCTGTAAAATTAGAAAGTTTGTGACGCGGCCGCCATTGTGAAATCTGGTGAAGGAACGCCAAGTTCCGGTCACATGACCGAAGCACAGCCAATAGGAACGCTCTCTCAATGAAATGACCTGTGATCAAAGTCTCCCAGAACACTTGAATTACAATATGCTGAAAGGTTATTATGGAATTTTTGCCCAATGATGGCAAAAATATACTGCCTACTGCCACTTTAAACACATCAAGGAGCCACACTGTTGCACTGGGTGACATGTTCCTTCATTACAATGACACACACTGTAGTTTACTTTAACTCAATCCCACATACGTTCCTCCTGTTCGAGTAACAAAACCCGCAGTTTCCAGCTGTTTTAGTAAATCACTAAGCCTGTGCATTTGTGAAAGATTGACATCTTCAGTAGGAACCACTGCTGGGCTTGGAGCTGAGAGACACAGACGGGGTAGTGAAGTCAGAAAGCACTGAGAGATGAACTAACAAACTGAACTGTTGGTTTTGATGGGTTTTTTTTAGATTTGTTGACAATAAGAAAACATAAAAGATTGCCAGCTTCATTCTTGATTCTTCAAGATGTTGTTTTTTTAACCTGGACCCTATTTTCCCATGTTTTTGTGTCTAAGTGACTAACGGGGACCTTGACGTTTGAACTCTAATCTGTTCATCTTTTGAGTCCAAGTGGACGTTTGTGCCAAATTTGAATAAAATTCCCTCCAGGTGTTCCTGAGGTATCGCGTTCACGAGAATGGACTGGACAGACGGACGGACAGCCGGACAACACAAAAATATAATGTCGGGCCACAGCTGTCACAGGCTCGGATGCATAAAAATATCAAAAGCAAATAAGAGGGGGTGGTGGGGGTTCTTTCATGAATGCTACACTTCCATTTTTATTCAGATATAATCTTTAGAGGTGACTTCAGAACATGCATGATTGATATGATAATAAAAAGCAGAATATTGCATAACTATATTTCTATCTGATTAGTGTATTTCTCATCAACGCCCATTTGTAATGTATCTAGTTTCTAATTGATCTAGATTTATGATTAATCTTTGATTTTACCGTCTTTATAAACCCAACTAGAACAAAAGAAAGAAGAAGTTGTGCTTTTCAACATCCGAGTGGAAGGAAGAAGCATGTATTTCCTTCACTTCATCTGTGCCCTAAAGCAAGGCATTAAAACAAACCCCTGAGTGGGGTTTTCCAGGACACTAACAGTGCTGAATGTGTGTAGCGTACTGTATATCTGAGAGGCACACCTGTGGTGAGACAAAGCTCTACCCCCCCCCCCCGCCGGCGCCAGCTCTTTCCACCAGAACAGCTGCTGTAAATAACAACATGTTCTCGGCTGATAAATAGAAGCATTAACTTCCTTTCCAGACAAATAAATGTTCATTGTGAGTGATATTACGCAAGTCTTGAAGGGTTTCACTTCAAAACTGCTGGAAGTCCATTTTGGAACAATTGTGCTACCAAATTATTTATCAGCCAATATTAGAAAAACATCTTGTCCTTGATTAAAAAAAAGAAAGGAAAGAAAGCATTTTATGAAAAAAGTATTTAGGATGTGTCACTACTTCAATCTTTAAAAACACATCCCTCAATTCCTAAAAAATTGCCTCCCAAATGAAGTGAACAAAAACATCAAAGAATGTACCTTCAAGTTCAGACAGAAGACAAAAATCCTTTCGTTATTAACATTTTGTCATGTTATGTCAAATTTGAATGATTTTTTTTTTATCTACTGTCCTAAATACATGGGGTCTGGTAAGTGTTTCCTGTGACAAATCTGGTTTCTCACAGAAAGAATAATTTCAAATGTTTTTGAATAAACATTGAATAACTAGTTGATTAATATGAGTACATCAACATGAGGGCAGTAAAGGTAAGTGGTGAACCAAGAAAAGACTACAAAAACTGCTGACCACAAAATATGTGTTCACAGAATTTTATACTATACTATACTATACTATACTACTGTACTATATACTAAACTACTTTACTATGTTGTAAACCACGAGACAGGAATTCACGACTCTCTAAAATTTCCACGGCAACAATTATTTCATCATTTGGACTTAGGTTCAGTCAATTCTGAGATAAAAAGTAGAATGAATATGTTAACGTTATAAAATAATGTACCAGGAATGTGTGCTTGCACATATTTGATTGGTCAACGCAATGTAATGGGAGATGACATTGCATTCGGTTGAAAGCAGATGACCCCGCATTGTTTTGCTAGAGCCCCTGCGTTGGCAATGCTGCTTCGTCAATGCAGTGGTCTTATTGGAATGAATGAAACTGCATATTTTAATGCAGTTCTACAGTCGGTCCAATGAGGCCCAAAACCTTGTTAGCGGCCTTTTGAGTCTGCAACCAAAGAGTGGCACGGTAGGAATGGGAGACTGACCTCTGAACAAGAACGACAGCATTTGTTGTTTATTCAAATGGAGGATACAACCTTTGTTTATGTTAACCTGAATAGGACCTCTAGTGGTCATTTCAATTATGACTCTCATCTCTCAAAAAACAAAGAACGTGTGATAAGTGCGCAAAAGGTCAGGGTGGATGGACAGTTCAACATGTTCCACTCTAATAGACCGCAGTTTGTTTCCTCTTTTCTATCAACAATCAACGTTGGTTTCTTTTAACCATGACCAGGGTCGTTTCCTCGCCTTAACCAAGCAGTTTAGTGCCAAACTTAACCAAACCTTAACTATGGTCATAAAAATGCTCATTCGAATCATTTTTGCACCGACCAGATGTAACGGTACCAACAAACGATGTAGTCCTGCCGATAGGTGTCGGATCAGAAAATACCCCTTTGTATCATAAAGCAATGACCGATGACACATTTTGTCATTTAGTCTAGAGGACTACAATCAAATATGTTCATCCCCCGGGGTGCATGATTGGGTACAGAAATTGTCACATCCATCTGCCGTGAAAGTTGTTGGCTTTCATGGACCAATGAATTTGTCACTGGGTGCCTGCAGTGCTAGCAATGGGAAAACCAGAACGTACAACACATCAGTCATTTCAACGTAACTCTTCTCTGTCCTGGAGCAGCGTTACTTAGCAGCTTTCCTCAGACGCTTTATGCCCTTGACACTGAGTCACGGTGTCTTTCGTCTCCATTGGTGTTACCTGATTACACGCTGCAGATGTTGAGGTTATCGTTTGCTGTTAGTTCCTTTGTACTGTCCTTCAGTCGGGCACTGGGTGAGCACCTCCCCAGGCTGCATGTCCCCTCGATAATTAGTCAATCATCCACTGCTTGAAGATTATGTGCACTCAAACAGAACGTCCTTCACGCAAAGCTGCGTGCTCACCTCCCAATCAACTGTGCCGATAGATAGAGGTGTCTTAGGAAGTCTGCATATTTGCTTAATGTGTGCACAAGATACCTGCATAAAGCTGTGGTGCACAGAGAAGTTTTTCTTTCCAAATAATCAAACCAGATGTCTCTTAATTAATCTGTAACTGCAGAAACAGACAGGGAAAATAGCAGCCGTATCAATATGAGGGACTTAGGTGTTATCTAGTTTGACAGGCAGACAAATGGACTTTGTCATAAACAGATGTGGTCCCCCATTAATGGAATGGGGGAAAAGAAGAAGGTCTGCTAGATCAAAGCAGAGAGCCTTAATTAGCTACATGGAGAGATTCTTCCCACAATGCCCTGCTTTCACAGGCCCACATCACCTGAAAGCAAAGTGAATTTCTTCAGTAAATCGCATGAGAATCTCCTCCATCTTGTTTTAGACGAGTTCAAGTTCCACTGGTCTTTTTTGGTAATTGTCCTTTTCAATTCTGTTGGGAAATGAATCAGGAATAATCATCTGCATTTAACAGATGCTTCTCCATCGCAGGAAGAGGAGGACCTCAGGCTGGTTTCATCACTCAAGATACAATAGAGATTTCACATAGTGGATATATGTTTGATGTTAAACTCTCCTCATATTAACTGAACAGTGGTGAGCCTCGACAGCAACATATTTCACTAAAGCTGAGGAAAATGTGAAGTTATTGAACTTATAAATGCTGAATAAATAAATGAGCACAGAGGCTTCACAGTGAAGTTTTTTATGGGAACTATTGTCCAACACAGATGAGGACTCAATACCAAAGAAATATCAGGATTTTTGAAGAAATGGAATGGTTAGTGAGATGTTACCTGACTTATTCCTAAACAGGTAGAGAAAATGTCATTGTTTGTTGTTTTGCCAATACGTCCTCCATCCTAAACAACAGTCAATGCCTTTCAAAATGTGTGTGACGGTTATAAAATGATTCATATGAACATTTTCTGATCTGCCACATCCATATTAAGGTTGGGTTTGACAACTCAATCCTTGGTCAAGCTTAAGGAGAGATTGTGGTCATGGTTAAAAGAAACCAACACTGGGATGTGATGGATGTGAACAGGGGTTTCCAATAGCTATGCTCCGATGCCACTTTTTTTCAGACCGAGTACAAGTACAAGTACTTACATTTGGGTACGCGCCGATACCGAGTACCGATACGAGTACTTCTCTGTGCCAAAAGACCCTCGTTAACAGCCAGCTGGAGGGTGTGAGCGAAACATGGCAGGCTGGGGAGTCCCGCATACAAGGCGGTGCGCCGCGACCGGCTCTAGGTCGGCTTGGAAAGGCTCGGGGCAAAAGGTGGCTCGCGGTCTCAGCTTTACAGCGCTCCCCGCCCGGACCTCGCCGCACCGTGGACAAAGTGTTCGCTGCGCCCTTTCTCCCCGCCGGGGGTGGCCCCCTGTTCCCAGTGTGACTGTTGACCTGGGCGGACTGTCCTCAGTGCGCCCCAACTGCTTCGTGCCGCCAGATCGGAGCTCGGCCCACGTAAAAGGCACCAGGGGTTTGCTGCGATGTCGACAACCCACCCGAACCGTCTTGAAACACGGACCAAGGAGTCTAACACACGCGCGAGTCAGAGGGTGCAAGCAAAACCCTGTGGCGCAATGAAAGTGAGGGCCGGTGCATGCCGGCTGAGGTGGGATCTCGGCCCAGCGGGGTCGGGCGCACCACCGTAAAGTGGTATCGGTGCCGTTGTATCAGAGCCGTTTTGCGAGTACGAGTACATGAGCACAGTATCGGACCCGATACTGGTATCGGTATCGGTGCATCCCTAGTTTCCAATGCTTTGGAAAGTGGTGTGCACATTTTACGGAACATGAAAAATACCCATCTTTATGAGTTATTCTGAGTCCCATACATGAACATGAACTTTGAAGGGGGAAGAAGAGATCGTCCCCCCCAAGATAAACCACAGCATCAGTCGTTTCGTTAAATGCCCAAAACATATGTTTCATTCAAGTGACAAAGCCCTCGAGCTGCTGATGGAATTGTGACTCTTGTCTCTTGGGGACAAAGAACAAAGGCGGGTTTGGGTGGATGAATGGGTCAACATAATGTAGGTCTTTAAATGGTTCTAGTCCTCTGACCACTCAAAGCGCTTCACGCTACATGTCAGCATTCACATATTCATACACTGATGGCAGAGGCTGCCATGCAAAGTGCCAACCTGCCCATCAGGATCTAAACATTCATTCACACATCGATTGCACAGCCTTCGGGAGCTTTTGTGATTCAGTATCTTGCTTAAGGACACTTCGACATGTGGACTGGAGGAGCCGGGGATCGAACCACCGATGTTCCGATTGGTGGACGACACGCTCTACCTCTGAACCACAGCCGCCCCAACTTTAACACAGGAGATCGCTGCTTGTTACCCATTTCCTGCCGACAGTCAATGTTTGTTTCTTTTAACCATGACTGTGGTTGCTCCGTAAACTTAACCAAGTGTTTAGTACTGTAACCATGACAACAAAGGTACCCAAACTCTTCAACCCTAACCTGAAAGTGTCTCAGGTGTTTTGATTCTAGAGTAGAAATTCTAGAAAATTGCTTGAAGAGGATTATTTGCATTGCATTTGTATTGAAATATGCAAAGCCTGCAGGCATCATTGTGAGCCGGAATTATTCCTAAAAGTGTATTCATATTTTGTGCAAACAAATGTGTCACCGCATTACTTTATTTGGTAACTCAACTTGATAATTTGGTTGCATGAATTAATCAGAGTAAAACTGTATGAAACCCAATCAGCTCATGTAGATAGTCTATGGCCTGACAAAGCTGGACTGCAAAGAGTAAACCAGGAGTGCTGACAGAATTTCCAATTCAGCATCAAATCTGTGTGACAAAGAGTACTTTGCCTGCTCGTTGGTTGTGTTGTGTCATCGAACACACTCGCCAACACAGGCACAAACCTTTCATTTCATTTTCATTTGTTTCGCTCATGGTTCATGCACAAGAAAAGAGTGATTCACAATCAAAACACAACTCTTTTTACACATTCACTACATGACCCTCAGGATTTCCTGAGTACACGTGTACAGTACAACCAGGAAGCTCCTAAATATCTGCACAACTGAATAACACAATAACAAGCCCGCAAACACCAACCACATAATTTGATTTTCATTACTCATGAAATACACACTAAAACATCTCCGCCTACCTTTCTGTTTCTTTTCTATCTCCCTAAATAGATTGTAATGGAGCTTGATTTAATGATGTACTCCGGGGGAAGAAGCTGTAGACAGAGACGGACTTTGAAATATCTCCAAGAAACAAGTCTGCTGTGATTTACTGACCTCACTTGTTGTTCACTGAAAAATAAGACAACACAGATTTTCTATACATATGCTGTAAATTGAATCTGGCTTGTTAGAATTCTAAGGCAGCCCTTACAATCTGTAATTAATTTATATATATATACACCGATCAGCCATAACATTATGACCACCTACCTGATATTGAGTAAGTCCCCCTTTTGCCGCCAAAACAGCCCTGACCTGTGGAGGCATGGACTCCGCTAGTCCTCTGAAAGTATGCTGTGGTATCTGGCACCAAACCATCAGTAGCAGATCCTTAAGTCCTGTACGTTGCGAGGTGGGGCCTCCGTGGATCGGACTTGTTTGCCATCCACATGATGTAAAAGAAAACGTGATTCATCAGACCGGGCCACCTTCTTCCATTGCTCCGTGGTCCAGTTCTGATGCTCACGTGCCCATTGTAGGCGCTTTTGGCGGTGGACACAAGTCAGCATTGATGGTCACCCTGACCGGTCTGCGGCTACGCAGCCCCAATACGCAACAAAACTACGATGCACTGTGTGGTCTGACACCTTTCTATCGGAACCAGCATTAACTTTTCCAGCAGTTTGAGCTACAGTAGCTCTTCTATTGGATTAGACAAAACGGTCCAGCCTTCGCTCCCCATGTGCATCAATGAGCCTTGGGTCTGACCCTGTCGCCGGTTCACCAGTTTTCCTCCCTCGGACCACTTTTGGTAGGTCCTGACCACTGCAGACCGGGAACATCCCACAAGAGCTGCAGTTCTGGAGATGCTCTGACCCAGTCGTCTAGCCAGCACAATTTGGCCCTTGTCAAAGTCGCTCACATCCTTACGCCTGCCCATTTTTTCTGCTTCCAACAATGGTGAGCTCAGGAGCTCAACAGTTCAGCAGTCTTATGGCCTGTGCGAAGAAGCTGTCGCTGAGCTTGGTTGTGCGAGACAAGATGCTGCTGTACCCTGGGGTGGTTGGGGTCTGTAATAATCCTGTTGGCCTTTTTCCTCCACCTCTGGGTGTAGAGGTCCTCCATGGATGGCAGCTCCGTCCAGGCTCTCCACTTTTCACCACCCTCTGTAGAGCCTGACGGTTGAGGGCGGTACAACTGCCATACCAGGCAGTGATACTCTCGATGGTGCACCTGTAGATGTTGAGGCGCCGCTGTCTTGCAGTCTTGCTGATGGTGTCTATGTGATGAGTCCAGGTCAGGTCCTCACTCATGTGAACCCCGAGGAACCTGAACCTGCTGACTCTTTCCATCCCATTGATGGAGATAGGGTTAGTGTGTCCCTCTCCCCGTCTCTTCCTGTAATCCACAATCAGCTCCTTTGTTTTGCTGATGTTGAGATGGAGGTCATTGTCCTGGCACCGAGATGTCAGGGCTCTGACCTCCTCTCTGTAGGTCGTCTCATCGCCGTCTGCGAGCAGGCCGATGACGGTTGTGTCGTCAGCAAACTTAATGACGGTGTTGGAGCTGTGTGTGGCCACGCAGTCGTGTGTGAACAGGGGGTACAGGAGAGGGCTGAGCACGCAGCCCTGAGGAGCGCCAGTGTTGAGAGTCAGGGTGGAGGATGTGGTGGTGCCTATCCGCACACTCCTGGGCTCTGCCCGTCAGGAAGCTCAGGATCCAATCACAGAGGGCGGTGTTCAGTCCCAGGTCTCTGAGCTTGATGACGAGCTTGGAGGGCACAATGGTGTTGAATGCTGAACTATAGTCAATGAACAGCATTCTCACACGTGTTCCTCTGGTCCAGGTGTGAGAGGGCAGTGTGGAGGGCGATGGAGTCGTCAGTTGATTTATTTGGTCTGTATGCAAATTGAAGTGGGTCCAGTGAGTCAGAGAGGGAGAAGATCTGTCTAACCACTCAAAGCACTTCATGATGGTGGAGGTGAGTGGTCCTGGGCGGTAGTCATTCAGGCAGAGGGGCTATTTTTTGGGGACAGGGACAATGGCTGTCTTCTTGAAACACGTGGGGACTACAGACTGGAACATGTTGAAAATGTCTGTGAAGACATCAACTAGATGGTCTGCACACACCTTGAGAGCTCGGTCAGGGATGCCATCAGATCCAGGTGCCTTGCATTGATTAATCATTTTAAAGGATCTGCACACATCTGCCCTGGATATTATTAGTGGGGAAGGGTCCTGGGCCTTTTGGTCCTCCTCAGCCGGGGAGTTGGTCTCAAACCGTGAATAGAAGGTGTTCAGTTCATCTGGGAGAGATGCAGACATTACCTCAGACCTGACGTTTTTCCTCTTGTAATCTGTGATGGTTCTCAGACCAGCCCACATGTTTCTGGTGTCAGAGCCCTGGTAGTTGGACACCACTTTGTCCCTGTATTGTCTCTTTTTGCACTGCTAATAGTACGCCGGAGGGCATACCTGATTTCCTGTACTCATCCAAATCACCTGAGTTGTAAGCAGCGGTCATTGCTTGAAGTTTAGCTTGTATTTCCTCGTTAACCCAGGGCTTCTGATTCAGGAACGTCCTCACAGTAATCCTCGGTACAACGTCATCGAAGCGTTTGCTGATGTAGCCAATAAACATGTCCGTGTATGTGTCTATGTTGTTGTCTTTAAACACACACCACTCCGTAGTGCTGCAGCAGTCACATAGAGCCTAGTGTGATTGGTTTGACCAGCGCTGAATGGTCTGCGTCACCGGTGAGTCACGTTTGAGTTTCTGCCTATAGGCAGGCAGAAGCAGAACTGAGACGTGATCACATTTGCTGAAGGGAGGGCGAGGGAGGGCCTTGTATCCTTCATGGAAAGGAGTGTTACATGGTCGAGTGTTACCTCCACGCGTAGCACAGCTGATGTGTTGATGGTATCTCGGCAGGACTTTCCTCAGTTTGGCGTTGTTAAAATCCCCGGCCACAATAAAAGCAGCCTCCGGCCGTGAGGTCCGGGTCCTGTCGATAACTCCATAGAGCTCGTCCAGTGCTTGGGTGGTGTCGGTGTGTGGTGGAATGTACACCGCTGAGAGAACGACCAATGTAAACTCCCTCGGGAGATAACAAGGACGACATCCGATCATAAAGTCCCTTTGGAACAATGGCCGAGTCCGGGATCGAGCCAAGTCTCTGTGAAAACCACAACGTCACAGTTCTTAATATCCTGTTGAAAAGTCATCCTGCTCCTGAGTTCATCCAGTTTATTATCCAGTGACTGGACATTAGCTAGAAGGATACTCGGCAGAGGAGGCCAGTTTTCCCGTTTCTTCAGCCGGACTAGGACCCTCGCTTCCTTTGTCTCCTCCATTTTCCAGTTTCAGCAGCAGGACATCCCAGCCATAGATATTCTCTGTAGTTTGTTGTTCGTGATCAAAAAGTGCCGTCCACCAATGATCTGATGTGCAAAAGTTCTATATATATCATATTGTATGACAGGGCTCGCTTTGGTGGTGCGCATGTTGTAAAATAATCAAAAATAAGTACCAGATCAAACAAAATAAAACAAGAAAAAGAGCAAAGTTGAGGAGGATCTTGAGACACAGCAGCCGTCCAGGCATATACACAGAGGTGTCCATATATCAGTCAGTTCTCACTGGTGAGTTATATCTCAAAGATTTTACAAGTCTGTTTGTCTTCTTCCTTTCAGTGGACATTAAAGGTCACATATTGTAAAAAGTGAGATTTTCATGTCTTTTATATTATAAAGCAGGTTTAAGTGATATATAAATACTGTGAAAGTATCAAAATGCTCAATTCACAGATAAACACACACAGCCCGTATTCAGAAACTGTGCGTTTGAAACAAGCCGTCTGGATTTCTGTCCATTTGTGATGTCATAAATCTATAATATTTAGGCAATTTCACAGTTTTAAATATAAACATTCTAAATGTGTCCCAGTTTATTTCCTGTTGCAGTGTATGTGAATAACATCAGCTGACAGGAAGTAAACATGGACCCAAGCTGTTTCCTAGCAACGCAATTCCGTTGCCATTCCGTTGAAATGCGCTAAAACAGAGCGTTTCAAACAGAGCATGAATACAGGTATATTCAGACAGACAGTATGAGAAAAATAATGTGTTGTTTGAACATTAAAGCATATAAACATGTTCTAGTAGAAAGCCAAAATATAAGTATGAACCTGAAGATGAGCATGATATGTCCCCTTTAACTATGTTTTCTTGTTTGTTATCTGTAGGTCCTGACTAGGTCAAACCTTCACAGCTAATGACTGATGGTCTGACAATACATGCAACAGCTCCATGAATAGTTTTAACAGCCTCTAAAACAGTTATTTTTATCCTTTGTCAGATGCAGAATATATGTAGACTATATGTCTACTTTGTGCATATTACATCTTATCATCTTTATCTATAGACACTCATATATAACAGCCAGGCTTGCTTAGTAAACAAACGGGATCTATACACAGACCTCCAGATGATAAATCACTATAATCACGCCGCATTTTCCATAAGACAAAAATAAAATCCAATTCCATCATTCAAAACAGAGAGATTTGTCTTGTGTCTGTGCGACTCCAGGCAGTGAGTTTATAAGGGGTGCATTTGCCTCCCTCGTATAGCCTGCCTCACTCTTATTCAATCAAAGGACCATTTTTATTGCTCTCGCGCAGGCACCTGATTGCAATAACCCAGTTGATAGATGGGGGTGGGCCACTGCTGTAGCAGGTGTGCTATATGCGCCAAGATAATCTGTTTTTATAAAAAGACCAGACAGGTCTACACATCAAGAGTTGCTTTGTGTTAAAATTACTTGATAAAATATGTAGAGTATTTCAGCGAGTTAAGGATCAGTGGGAAACAACAGCTCCTCTATTACCGCCTTGATTCACTGCTCCCCCCGGTGTGCCTTCCTGCAGTAAAGGCCCTCAACAAAAAGGCTCTGCAAGGATATTTCAGAGATATTCTGATAATGCTAAAATATAACCTACTTGCCGGTGTGAGTCTAACTGAACTCAAGCAAAAATGCATTACTCTTTGACCTTGTTTGTATTGCCAGATGAAAGCCATTTCATCTCAAACAACCTGTAGATGAAAAATGGAGGTTGTTGTGGAAATGGAAAAATAAAGATCTTTTAAAAAAGGCATTGTTTCTCTTCGGGCACACGGTGGAGATTGCTTTTTTAGGGAGAGGGCGGTAGGTGGCTTGGGAAAGAAATTCAGCTGGACAGAAGGACTTTGCCTTTGGTACTAACTGAAGGATGAGTTAGTGCACTTTGGAGCTGAATCAGCAAGCAGTAACATAGTGAGAGCAGTTCTGGGGCAAACGGAAATACCTATACTATACTGTTTATATGTGTAGAGGGACTGATTTTTATTTCAAGTGCTTTTAGGTTTGGAACCACAGGATTCCATATTCTTCAAACAAATTAGCTCATATGACGTGTCTTCCGAACACATCTTAAGGCAAAAGAGATAATACTTATTTACTAATGGCCACTCTCAAAAATGGAGCCAGAAACCTGCCATCATAGCCTCTTTCTGCCTGCCTTCCAGATCTCTTTTTGTGTCTTTTCTGTGTCTTTGTTGTGTCCAGCCGGTTAGACTGTTGTCAGGCTATTAAATAGGTGTTATCAGTCGCTATAAGCCCCATAGATGTGGGTCAATAGGAGCCTACTACACCCTCTAGTAGGTTGTATCATCTATTCACATGGTCGATCGCTGAAATAAGGTATATAAGAACATGACAGCGACCTCTAGCGACCAGAGTAATTATGACAGGAGCAGAAGCGGAAGTCAGGCGCTGTAGTATAGACAGTGTGAAAGTCCATAAGGGGTAAAGGTTGGGGACGGTGGATGGGACACAAAACGCAGGGTTTTCACCCAGGAGACACCCAGGAGACTGGAGTTCGTATCCCATGTGAAACCAACAATGAGTAAAGTGTTTTTCCCTAAACTTAACAAAGTGGGTTTTTTGCCTAAACCTAAAGAAGTTGTAGTTTTGTTGCCTAAATCTAACTGGGTTTTTTTGCCTAAACCTAAACAAGTTGTAGTTTTGTTGCGTAAACCTAAAGAAGCCTTTTTGTTTATGTTCAAAAGGTGACGTTTCATTCAGTTTTACAACATGTTAGAACATGTTACTTTAAAGTTTCACTTTCACTTTTACAATGTAGTAGGCGTAGTAGTCCCTTAATGACCTACATCTATGGTGCTTATAACGTCTGATAACGCCTATTTAATGGCCTGATAACAGTCGAATCGGGTGTTGTGTCAATCTAAGTAATCATACAAATGGGGTTATAAGGGTGCAACCTTTTTGGACAGTCTCTCCTTAAAGGCATTCATGGGTGTTTACATGGAAATTGAAAGAAGCAGTTGTTTAAAGAATGAAAGAGAATTTCCAACCCTGGCCCACTTTCACATGCATGCCAAGCGCTGCATAAAGTGGGCCTGATTGTCAGTTTCCTGAGAAGCAGTCGCTTTACAAAATGTTTAAAATGTATTTTTGCATTACGTGTTCCCACGAAGCTTTCTGTGTGGATTCAGAAACAAAAATGTCTTTTTCTGTATTTTCTCAGTGCTGATAAACAGAGACACCCCCCTCCCCCCTCTCTCTCCCTACAAACAAAACTAGCACAGACACATTTTTTCATGTGAAATAACCAAAACTACTTCAACTTTGGCAGGGACAATATGTGTCCATGTCAGACCCTTCTGCTAATAGTAAGAAACTGGAAGAGAAAAATGTTACTCTTGTGAGGAATTTCACACTATTTCTACTGTAAGTAACTATGAACAAAACTGTCTTCAAAATGAAGACAATGCAATGTAATCTATCTGGTACTAAATATAGCATAATAGTGCAGTGTGAAGGGGTTGAGTGGAGCTTTGAGTTGCAGTGACTGGTAATGATTGTGTCCCTCTCACTTTAACCTATACGAACCCCGGTGGGAACCCCAGTCAGTCACTTGAATCGTTCCATACAGCCTCCAACTAAACCAATGATTTAAACCTTTTTAGAAAAGATCTCTAAATTATTCAGCCGTGCCAAGAGTTTAGCACCACAAATGTAATGATTATTTAATAGTGTATAACTGTTGTAGAGGCCTCATGACATATTTAAAGGCGGTGAATTATTAAGTTCTCACCTTCACGGTTTGTCCGGCTTCAGGGCCGTCCTGGCGGGAACAGAAAGAAGAAGTAATTAGAAAAAGAGCTGGGAATTCAGAAATATTGACATCAATAATTCAGAGATATATTTTAATTCCAGATCAGCTAGAGGCACCTCGACCTCTTTTGCCCAATTAAAAAATAACAAAAACAAGATTTCCCCCCTAATTTCTTTCATTGCCTCCTGTTCTGACATTTATTTCTTTATGACCATTTTGTGTTCATATTTTCTTCAAGTGGAGGGACAAGAAGACAAAATTATATGTTTGTACACTTACATGAAATACAGTATGTGATACACACATGATGAGATACATAGATTACATACACTATTTGAAATTAGATTTGCATGTTTTGTCAAGAATGTATCTGCAAAGTGTTCACTGAATTTGTACTTTGTTTGTTATCCTACAACATCCGCTGTAACTAAACCACACTTAATGTTTGCATGGTGCGGTATGGGCAACTTACGAGGGTGTGTTAGGGCCATTGTAAGTGAAAAAAAATAATAACAAGGCTAAAGTGAGCATGGCTCACATACGCCCGCTCATTGCTTGACCCCTACTATAATAGGGCCAGAGGTTTTGCCCTTTTGGAACTAATGGAATAAATGGGCATTAACTAATTAAAGAAAGGGCCGACGATGTTGTAAAGCTAGCATAATTTGAAAGTAGCATCGCCTCAGGAGCTCCGTCTAAACCCCCCCTCCCCTCAGGGCTCCTTCCAGGGCAACGTCCCCCCCACACACACACATGCAAGAGCACCGCCGCATCGTAACTACTTCACAGACACAGAGCGGAGAGAGGACCTCAACTGAACAACGCTACCTCATGACAAGTAACCGCGGCAGTGCTACTGCAGGGCTGAGTTTTCTCTTCCATTCTCCAGTAAACGTGCGGCGGCGACGCGCTTTGAGTTCAGGCTGGTGCACGCCAAGGGTAGAGTACGAGCAGGGAGGCGGGGAGGCATCTGATTGGTTCTTTCCAAGCGGACCTCGAGGCAGTGATTGGTAGACGTTTTTACAGGATTACAGCAGCTACAGATGACGGCTCTTTTCCGGTCCTTTTTCAGAGCTCATGAGTAATGGATCGCTGTCGGGGTGTAAAGACCATTTCAACCAATATAACAAATAGTGTATACTGGAGAACATCGTCAACCCTGCCTTTAACTAATGGGCACCCTGGACTTGTAACCCCCAAAAGGCACAACTAGACCACACTGTCAACCATCATACCAAATTTGAAGTTCCTAGTTTTCGAGTTCTGCTCCAGAAACGAAAGTGTAACATGCGACGGACACGCGGAGTGCTATATACCCCCGACTACGTTGTCGCAGGGCTATAATTATGGAGCCATTTTCTGAGATTAAATTGGCAAATTTATGAGAAAAAACTCACTAATTTACGAGCTTATAAAGTCGTAAATTAACAAGAAAAAAACTAGTAGAGTTTAGAGGTTTGTTTTTGGTAAGGACCCACTTAATAACTTTATTTTGCAAGGTTGGATCAACCTCATCACACCACATGTGCCACCGTTAAACACTGCCGTAACATTAGCTGAGTGCAAAATATACTATATTGTAGCAAACTCTCCCTCCATCTATTCTCATCCTCTTATCCGGGGCTGGGTTGCAAGGGGCAGCAGGGTATTCTAGACGTAACCCTCTCCCCACCAGCAAACTCTAAGGACATAATTCACCATAATCTGTGGTTCAACACAAGCAGTTATGTGCCTTTTTCTGTGTTGTTTTCCCTTCACACTGACACAGTAGTTGGGCACAGTTTCAGAGGTTGTAGTAGGCTCACGTTTAGAGCTGAGGTAATCTTATGAAACTAGAAAACCTAAGGAATCCATCGGTACCAGCCGTGTCACGCTCCAAGGTCAGGCTAAAATTTTGGCGAGGAAAAACTGGCATGGCCAAGGGGTCCCTTGACGTCTGACCTCAAGATATGTGAATGAAAATGGGTTGTGTGGGTACCCACAAATCTCCCCTTTACAGACATGCCCACTTTATGATAATCACATGCAGTTTGGGGCAAAAGCCATGCAGCAGTATAAATGTGTTATTTTTGCCCATACTAAAATGTTTTTTGCATACTGGGGTCCCTAAACAGTCTTGAATTGGGTCTCACTGTAAAGCTGAGACTCTTGTGGATCAAATGAGCCCAACTGTATTCATGTGTGATGATGTTAGTCCCCATAGTAGACATTTCATTATAGTGAGACCATTTCTTGAAACTTGACCTCACTGTATAAAATGACCTGTGGTGACCTCTAGGATAATCACAGACTCATGAAACTTTACAGCCACAAACTAGAGACCTAGAGCATTCAGAGGATGGATGGCTTTCCTATAGCTAGATTGACAATAAGTGGGTTTCTGAGCAGTTTCCACAACACAAGTGCTCGCCATCTAATCGCCAACAATTCTTGCAGAAATCTCCAAATATATAAAAGTTTTTGATACCAAATCACAGCATGGCTTTTTACTACGGTGTTCCTCAAGGTCTTGGTGTCTTAATGTGGTATTTTTGAGGGATTATTGATCATTTTTATCAATTCTCCAGAGATAAAAAATTGTTAAATTTAGCACCAAATCTGTGTAACAAATGGTGTCAACCCAAAAAATGCTGCACCAACCTATGAGACATAATAGAGCATGGGAATTTATTATTTCTGATTCATGAACAACTTGACACACAGTGCTGAGCTGCATCTCAAATTAATCTTCAGGTTCCCAGCTTTCAGATGATGTACACCACTTCTATGTGACATCTACTGTTGACCTGCTATCTCCCCCTAAAGACCCCCCTAAAAAAAGGCAAAAACTGGTTTAAATGGGTCTCTAAGGGTTAAAAGTGTCAGTGTGTAACTATGGTAACGCAGTGTGTTTGGCGTAACATCTTCTCAACGGTTGTTTTTTAGTGTTAGTTGTGCTGAAATAAAAGACGCTCGCGCAAATTTATGACTTTAATCTTGAAGATTTGTCTCTGAAAATTTAAATTATTACCTACAATGGCCCTAATATGCCGCAACTCAGCTTATATTATCACTGGATCAAATAACTATGTGTTATATCGGTGTTAACATCAACACGGCTGAAGATAATAAAGAAGTACATTTAGATGTGAATTAACATTAAAAAGGTAGAGACAGTACTGTTTGTGTTCTGATCTTTTTTTTATGTTACATTCTTTTTCTTCTCTCTTACTTCTTCATGTACTGACAATGAAACATTTGAACCTTCTTCTCAGACTGTCATACCAAGCGTGATCAAATGTATGATGTAGATTATACTTCTGTTATTCATTAGAATAAAGGTGATGACTGGAATCTGCATGCTTCTAATACATATCACACATCAGTGTGGCGCGTGAAAAAAAACAAATAAATCAAATGTGATGAGCTCTATTCTTTTTTTCCAGCACTGATCTAGAAAAAAATAGAGCGTTTGTGTCACCATCCAAAAAATCTCTTTTTCACCACCAATCCTCCAGTGAGGTTGATTTGTGTGATATTATTATTTGTCAGGAGTGGCGTACTGCAGAGAACAGTTGCCCCCTCCTGCAGAGAGTTCCCCTTTAATGTGTTGGCTGTAACCGGGGAGCTGTCACAACTAATCTCCTATCATCACTTCTCATCACCTCCGCAGTCAAAGAAAATGATATCCAGGTAAAGATTACTCGTTGCTGCTCTGCTTCTCCCCCCCCCCACCCTTCTCTCTTCTAACCTGTGAAACCATTTTCTCTGACAGGGCCGCAGAGTGAGCTAGGTGCTATTTTGATATTAGCATATATATCACCAGTTATGCAGAATAGGCCGTTCAGTCTGAGACGAGAGCCTGTCGGGGTGTCAGAGTCAGCTCTGTATTTAGCTTCCATCATACGACAGCAGAGCTGATCCATACTGAAAGCACAGATAGGCCTCATTCTGCTCTTTTCAAGTCATTCGGTCTTTTATTGAGTTGCAAAAAATCTTTTTTTTTCTTTTCAAATATAAACAACTTATTGTCTGGATTCACAAACGCTGATCTGCTCTATTCTGTTTTAACCTCTTTAAATGTGTCCATATAGGTGGGACTGAAACATTTTATCCATGACACTAAGAAAGTATAATATGTATACTGAAATGAAGAAAACTTCATGTTTTCTATGTCTGGTCTACTTTTCTTTGGGAACTTTGGGATCAGCACAGAAGGATTTGTAAAGGTGGAGGCAATGGTGGGTCCAGCAGGGTTTAAAGGAGCAGTGTGTAGGATTTAGTGGCATCTTGTGGTGTGGTTGCAGATTGCAACCAACCCCTTGGCTCACTACTCCCTTTCTAAGACTGCGGTAACGTGAGCTGCCGAGTGCTAAATCGTGATATCGCCGTTAGCCTCGCTCAGGGGCCATCTTTACCGTAGCAACACTACTTTAGGAGCAACAGAAGTCAGACGGCTGCTGGCGGTACCACGGTTTTGCGCTCGTTACTGCAGTTTCACAAGCGTGTTGGAAAACTACGGTGGCCTTCAGGTAATGGTGTTTGTTATGTTCCCCCCGTTTAGGATCCAGGGGAGGAATTTTTGTTAATTTTTATCAATTCTCGAGTGGTAAAAAAAGGCGAAATATATCACCAAATCTGTGTAACAAATGGTATCAAACATGAGACATAACAGAGCATGGGAATGACCATCATATACTTCTATCGTAATGTTCTAAACCCTTCTACATTTTCACTATTTTGACACACAGTGCTGTTAAATAATCTTCAGGTTCCCAGCTTCCAGATGAAGTACACCACTTCTATGTGACATCTACTGCTGACCTGCTATCTCCCCCTAGAAATCCAAAACTAAAGTATGAACCTGGATATGAGCATGATATGACCCCTTTAACATTTTTGTGAAAACTCAGATTCAGATGTTTCTATTATTATGTCCACCCCATTTATGTAAATGTCGGTAGGCTAACCTGAACTCCACTCTGTATAATGAGGTTCAGTTCTACAGCACCACAAAGTGCATCCTCCCAAATGATCAGTTTCGACACAGACTGAACAGTATAACATTCATGAAGGGAGGATTTATTGCAAGACTATTGTATTGCTGCATTTGTTTTAGCTACAGTAGGTGTACTGTACCTAATAAACTGGCAACCAAATATATAACCATGTTTTTGGTTTTGTAAGGCATCAAACACACGGTGCACAGCACATAAGAAAATGACTACTTATCTTTTTTGAATAACAGGGTTATATGAATAACTACTATGGTCTTTGTATACCATCATCAAAATATCACGTATATCATTTAACACCATTTCAGAGATGAGGCCCGTCTATGACTGCGTATTCAACTCCCCGCTACAAACTGAAGTTGATGCTACAGTATCTTTGAACAGTTCCCAAGTCTGTGTTTTACCTGGACGGCGATGGTGAGTGAGGTGGCGTTGAAGTGCTTCTCCACCAGGGCGGCGAC
Source organism: Hozukius guyotensis (assembly GCA_916700995.1). Lineage (NCBI taxonomy): Eukaryota > Metazoa > Chordata > Actinopteri > Perciformes > Sebastidae > Hozukius > Hozukius guyotensis. Next base: position 90,820 of record CAKALU010063200.1, read on the forward strand.
TCTCTGAGTGGTGCTGAATAAGTCTGCCACCTCATCTGGCCGAAGATCCCGAAAACGCTCCACTGGTCTCAGAGGGCACACCAACACATCTGAACAAGTTCTGTTAAGGAATTCTGTGCAAATTCTGTGCTGAAAACAAATCCAAATATGTCTAACCCTGAAACAGAAAAGTTGAGTTTACTCACCTCTAATTATCTAAAACCTCTCACACATCATAGTGAGTCTTACGACATCGCGTGGCGGCTGCGTGATTCACGTGTTGGGTGTTCACACCAGCTGCGTTTCTGCTGCTGCAGCTGCTGCTATCAGCCCTTTCTTTCTACATAGAGTTTGCCTTTCATGATGGCCATTTCATTTCATTCTAAATGTCATTTATATTTATTTTAGACAGAGAAAGGTTAAGAAACATGTGGTAATTTGTAAATAATAGTAAAAGTCCATACTATATTCCCGTACTATACCCCGTACTATATTCATTCATGAAGCTCTCCAAGTTACTGCATGTTCTACAACACTGCCCTGCAAATATTTCAAAATAAAAGCCTTGTGTTAACAAATACAGGAATTCTGTCCACAGAAAAAAACGCTTATGGGCTTTTATTTTTAAATGAATGCAGGAAGTGTTGATTTAAACCCTGTACTTTATTCATTCATGGAGCTCTCCAAGTCACTGCATATTCTACAACACTGTCCTGTACATATTTCAGAATAAAAGCCTTGTCTTAACAAATGGAGGAATTCTGTCCACTGAAAAAACGTTCAAGGGCTTTTATTTTGAAATGAAAGCAGGTGTTGATTTAGAAATAAATCTTTACTTTTTTCATCTCCGTAGCATTTTCTACAGATATAGACATTGAAACTGTAGTAATGTTGCTGATATGATGTTAATATACAGTCTGTAGTTTAAGGCTCTATTGTGTCGCTTAAACCTGAAGGAAGTCGAGTTTCCTGGATAACACATTTTGATAAACAGGTCACATGCTTATTTCAAGGAAAAAAATATATATATTAAAATGTTTACATGATTCATATTCTTTCATATTCACAAATCACTTCATCATGTTTATAGAACATGTAAATTAATTCATACAGTTTAATTTAGTTGCTGTTATTAAATAATATGATTCAATAATAATCTGTTGATTCCCGCATTGGGAATGGATTACAATATAATATATTTTAATATATTTCTCACTTTCTCCCTGATGGTCTGAATAAGTCACTAAATTCGTCACTAGTCACGTATTAGAAATAAAGTTTCAAAGACCTGCTAAGTCGTTAAATCTAGCGAGAAAGTCAACACTGTTTGAGACACAGTCCAGGTGTGACACTGCCAGCACTGCAGATCTGCAGGGTGATAAACTGTAAACTGAACTCGGTTTTTGCTGCTTTGCTTAAATTTCCTGTTTGGACTTGCATCTCATTTTACCCTGTATCAATAAAATAAATCTATTTCATGTGAATGTGAAAATTAAGTAGAACAGTTTTGTAAATACATCTAGTGAAATAAAGTGTTTCTTCATTTTGATTCATTAACAAAGAGTGAAACAAACACCTAACGAAAAATGATCCATTTCATTTAAGTCCGAAAAGGTCACGGAACATATTGCGAAAAAATCTTTCCCATGTCAGAGCTATTGCACACCGAAAAGTAATCAAGCTCAGTGACAGAAGTAAGACACAGTTTGATGAGTGGTATGGCGACTGCAGCAGACAGCAAATATCCAAAAGGCTTCAGGAGCATGTTGCTCTCTGTCATGGGTCATTTGATCAATAAGAGTGGCTTAAGGGAACAAAGTGAGAAGCAGTTCTCTGGAAAGAACGATACAAAAAAAGAGCGATAAAAGAACATGGGTGCAGCACCGGCCAAGAATGGAGATGAAGTTGCACGAGAAAAAAGAAAAACACAAAGCTTTGTGTCCTTTTAAATTTGAGTCAATGTTCAGTGATGACAGTGGTTTCAAGGAAATTGTATCTATTGTATCACACTGCTTTTATCCAGAATGTTCTTGAGTCAAGTATCATTCATTTATTTGTATTCTGGCCAACCAAAAACACCATCTTTTCCAAACTTCAAAGCAAGAGTTTGACAATAGAAAATAAGATTGATACCACTCTACTGTTAAATACAAGGCTACAGCCAGCAGCCAGTTAGCTTAGCACCAAACAAATCTGCTTACCAGCACCGCTAAAGCAACAGCACATTATATATTTTTTGTTTAATCCGTATCAAAACCGATGTGTAAAACTGATAATTCGCTGTTTTATGAGGGGGTTAAGTGCTGGGCTATTTGCTGGGACCAGTTGCCAGGCAACCAGCGGAGATTCAAGGTCTTCCTGGTCCAAGTCTTCGGCAAGTTTGCTCAATTGTAATATAATAATAGACAAAAAATGACTTGACTCTATAGAGATATTTGCACTAGAGCAGCTCTTTACCGAATTAGATATTTAAAGGTCCCATATTGTAAAAAGTGAGATTTTCATGTCTTTTATATTATAAAGCAGGTTTAAGTGATATATAAATACTGTGAAAGTATCAAAATGCTCAATCCACAGATAAATACACGCAGGCCGTATTCAGAAACTGTGCGTTTGAAACAAGCCGTCAGGATTTCTGTACATTTGTGATGTCACAAATATACAATATTTATACCATTTCACAGTTTTAAACATAAACATCCTAAATGTGTCCCAGTTTGTTTCCTGTTGCAGTGGATGTGAATGACATCAGCTGACAGGAAGTAAACATGGACCCAAGCTGTTTCCTATAGCAATGAAATTCAGTTGCCATTCCGTTGAAATGCGCTAAAACGGAGCATTTCTGATAGAGGGTGATTACAGGTATATTCAGACAGACAGGATGAGAAAAATAATGTGTTTTTTGAAAATTAAAGCATATAAACATGTTCTAGTAGAAAAGCCAAAATACAAGTATTAACCTGAAGATGAGCACAATATGTCCCCTTTAAAGTAAAATCAACAATCAATCAACTATCATGACCGACACTGAGGTATCATGATCTGAGAGTCATTTTTCTGTCTTCAAGAAAGAGTTTATAAACTAAAAATGTATCCAAAGGGGCCTTTGGATGAAAATGGACAAACACATTTTAAAATAAATAAAAAAAAACACATTTCAAAGGGAAGGCCCTCATATTATGAGTCAAAAAAACCTATATTTTGATTGCTTGAATATTTCAATATAAGAAAGCGGAGTGTCTCTGAATCAATAAAAAAAATTTAAACACTTTGATTTCTTTCACAAATCAGAGGCATGGGAGATGATGTTAAAAATGCCGACTTAGTGAAGAGAAAATATCAAGGCTGCGAGCAATGAAAAAAAAAAAAAAAGTGAAAGAGACATTGGAGTTCATTCCCCTCTCATGAAACAGCATCCTGTTGCGAGAAGATGATTACATCTTAGCATTTCATGCCACAGTGGCCTCGTCTGGGAGCCATTCATCTCAAGAGCCACAAACAGAGGCACAAATGATCAGTTTGCTCTTTTTTCTCTGTGTGTGTGTGTGTGTGTGTGTGTGTGTGTGTGTGTGTGTGTGTGTGTGTGCGTGTGTGTGTGCGAGCCGCACTCGAATGGAACCAGATGTCACATGACCTGATATCTTTCTTTCCTCTGTGCTGCCGTGGTGATGGAGCTTGCCCGCATGAAAGATGAGGCAGGCTGAGGCTGGAGAGCGCAGAGAAACAGACAGAGCTTGTTTACTTTGTGTTGCTGGATGAATAATGTCTCAACAAACGCATTAACCTCAACAAGTTATCCACTACTGTACGCTCTGTTTGATCTGTATCTGGAGAGTATAGGCTACAGGCCTAAAGTCTCCTCTACCGCACTTACCCAAACATAAAGGCTGCTAGATAGATACAGTAGATAAATAAATCCCTCTAAGGTTAAGCAGAGCTATTAAAACTACAGTAAATTCCTTTATTTATTTTTCAGTATTCGTATTTCCTGTTGCCTCCACTATGCCTTTTTTTTATCATTGTTAAGCTGCCATCAATCAAACTCAACACTTTCTGCACAAATGCTTCACATTAACCCCTCAACACTCTGACAGCCCTCCAGATAAGGAATCATTTGGTACCAACCATGTCATACTAGCTTATCGGTAGGAACACTATATTACGCTACCGCTAAGTTACGCACAATTTTGAAGAGGAAAAATCGGAGTGGTGATTTTCAAGTCCCTTGACCTTTGACCTCAAGGTATGTGAATGAAAATGGGTTCCATGGGTACCCACGAGTCTCCCCTTTACAGAAATGCCAACTTTATGATAATCACATGCAGTTCTGGACAAAACCATGTAGTGTTTTGCATGAAGTACAAATGTGTTATTTTGTCGCCTATATTCTAAAATGGTGTATTTGAATACTTCTGCATACTGGTGTCCGTAAACAGTTTTGAATTACATAAATTGGGTATGACTGTAAAGCTGAGACTCTTGTGGATCCAATGAACCCAATTGTATTCATGTGTGATGATGTTAGTTCCCATAGGAGCCATTTCATTGTAGTGAGCCCATTTTTTTTAAACTTGACCTATCTGTATAAAATGACCTTGTTATGACCTCTAGGATAATCACAGCCTCATGAAACTTTACAGCCACAAACTACAGACCTAGAGCATTCAGAGGATGGATGGCTTAATAATAAGGAGGTTTCGGAGCAGTTTACACAACAGAAGTGCTCTCCATCCAATCGCATACAATTCTTGCAGAAATCTCCAAATGTCAAAAGTGTTTGATCCCAAATCACAGCATGGCTTTTTCTATGGTGTTCCTCAAGGTCTGGGTGTCTTAATGTGGTATTTTGGAGGGATTATTGATCATTTTTTATCATTTCTCCAGTGGTAAAAAATGGCTAAATTTAGCACAAAATCTGTGTAACAAATGGTATCAACCCAAACATTGCTGCAACAACTTAAGACATAGTCCGCATGGGAATGACCATCATTTACTTCCATCATAATGTTCTAAACCCTGATACACTTTCACTATTTATTTGAATTAATGTATTAATTAATGTATTCATGTTTACTTCTTGTTTATGACTAGAACAACTTGACACACAGTGCTGAGCTACAGCTCAAAGTCAGTACATCTTCAGGTTCCCAGCTTTCAGATGAAGTTCACCACTTCTATGCGACATCTACTGTTGACTTTTTATCTCTCCCCGAACAACAGACAAGTTATCCCACCCCTCCTCAATGTGGCAAATTTATCAGATTTCATGCAGCTCGAAATACTTTATACAACTTTTACAGTTGTGAACAGATGCTGATGTATAAAATCAGTGGAGGTCCACTTTAAGTTTGTTTGTATACTGGCCCATTCTCTCTTGTGAACTTTCTTTTGTTTCTGCCTCGCTTACTTAGGCAGCGAGACTAATTTGTATGTTAGAGGGATAGAGAGTATAGAGCCATGAACCAAAACGGACATTACTCAGGCATGTGAAGCTGCAAACACACTGCACCTTGTAACGGTATACCCTGAGGGTTTCACTCCTCTTACTGAAGAGGGTCATTTCACCTGTCAAATGTAACCGCTTACTCGGTACTTATACTTACTTATACTGACTACTACTACTATTACTGCTACATACTGACTACTACTATTACTGCTACATACTGACTACTACTACTACTATTACTGCTACATACTGACTACTACTATTACTGCTACATACTGACTACTACTACTACTGCTACATACTGACTACTAATACTACTATTACTGCTACATACTGACTACTACTGCTACATACTGACTAATAATACTACTATTACTGCTACATACTGACTACTATTACTACTATTACTGCTACATACTGACTACTATTACTACTATTACTGCTACATACTGACTACTATTACTGCTACATACTGACTACTATTACTACTATTACTGCTACATACTGACTACTACTGCTACATACTGACTACTAATACTACTATTACTGCTACATACTGACTACTATTACTACTATTACTGCTACATACTGACTACTACTACTATTACTGCTACATACTGACTACTACTATTACTGCTACATACTGACTACTAATACTACTATTACTGCTACATACTGACTACTACTGCTACATACTGACTACTAATACTACTATTACTGCTACATACTGACTACTATTACTACTATTACTGCTACATACTGACTACTATTACTACTATTACTGCTACATACTGACTACTACTATTACTGCTAC
>CAKALU010063201.1:0-12500 GCA_916700995.1 Hozukius guyotensis
GAGACGGCCAAAAACCAAGATGGAGACGGCCAAAAACCAAGATGTGACGGCCAAAAAGCCAAGATGGTGACGGTCAAAAACCAAGATGGTGACGGTCAAAAACCAACATGGTGACGGCTAAAAACCAAGATGGAGACGGCCAAAAACCAAGATGGTGACGGCCAAAAAGCCAAGATGGTGACGGCCAAAAATCCAAGATGGTGACGGCCAAAAAGCCAAGATGGTGACAGCCAAAAAGCAAGATGGTGACGGTCAAAAACCAACATGGTGACGGTCAAAAACCAAGATGGAGACGGCCAAAAACCAAGATGGAGACGGCCAAAAACCAAGATGGAGACGGCCAAAAACCAAGATGTGACGGCCAAAAAGCCAAGATGGTGACGGTCAAAAACCAAGATGGTGACGGTCAAAAACCAACATGGTGACGGCTAAAAACCAAGATGGTGACGGCTAAAAAGCCAAGATGTGACGGCCAAAAACCAACATGGTGACGGTCAAAAACCAACATGGTGACGGTCAAAAACCAACATGGTGACGGCCAAAAACCAAGATGGAGACGGTCAAAAACCAAGATGGAGACGGCCAAAAACCAAGATGTGACGGCCAAAAACCAACATGGTGACGGCTAAAAACCAAGATGGTGACGGCTAAAAAGCCAAGATGTGACGGCCAAAAACCAAGATAGCGACGGTCAAAAACCAAGATGGCGATGGCTGTAGTCCACAAACCAATTGGTGACGTCACGGTGACTACGTCCACTTCCTATATACAGTGTATGGTGTGAACCTTATAAGAATATTCTTTAGAAGCCAGCTTCTGTAGTGGTGTAGCTAAACGATGCTCACTAGCTGTGTTAGTTGAATGGATGGAGTCATGTCGGTCATATAGGAGAGGAGAATTAAACCATATCGCTGTATTTAATTAGGATTTGATCTGAAAAAATCCAAACAGGAATGGGAAGTATTGCTAATATATTCCTGTTTTATTGTGTTATGCAAATGTGTTTGTTATATTTAGCTTTTTGTGGAGTAATTCTAAAATCTGAGTGCTTCTGACCTCTGTTCATAGTGGACTTCATGTGCATTGAGCGCCCCCTTGTGGTTGTTTTCCCAAGTGACAAGTGAGTGGTGTGCTCGTGCAGACTTTATGTCCCATACAGTATTTAGTACAGCAACATCTTATCAGGTCATTTTTTGTAAGTTTATGAGAACTAAAAGTTGTATTTCTTTAAAACAAGTGAGCAAATCTGCCAGTGATTCCCTGCTGTGGGATCTGACACATTCATGTGATTGTAGTCTCTGATTTCTTGCGCCCACAAGTGGCAGAAAGCTGAATTACATAATCGTATCACTGCACTTCTTTCTTGGATTCACTGTTAGCTGTTCATATGGTCATGTGGATTGTCCAGAGTAACTGGGGACTTTCTAGGAAGACATGAGACATTTTTAAAAGTGTAATTTTTCAATGATGTGAGCACCACAAAAGTAATTCCATTCACCTCCATTGTATCTTAAAGAGATGCAGTATTCTTGCATATAAAAATACCTCCTCCCCTATACCACTCATACAATTATATTTCCTCCTGATTGGATACAGTGTAAATCTGACCGTGTTTTGAGACTGCCGTGTTGTAATAATGAATAACTGGTGTTGAATAAATACATACATTTGTAGAAAAAATCTTTGTACCTAATATTTGTAAACTTGATCAATTTGAAATTGACAAAAGTGACTTAAAGCATTTTTAAAAATTTATTTCAAAACATTTTTTTCACATGATCTTTGAACATTCATTATAATATGCACATAATGTTTTGTTTACTTGAAAAAAAGGAAAAAAGAAATAAACATTTACAATCAACAAAAATCGAACAAAAAACTACAGAAAATGTTAACAAATATGACATAGCTTCCAACTTTTTCAACTTCTCAGTATTTCTCTGCTGTTGGCTTGTTTAGACCATTTAGTCATGAACAACAAATTCAGTTACATCAACATATACATTTCTTAAATTCTTCACTGACTGTTATCAAATACATATCAAAAGATAAACATGTTGCATGTACCTATTAGAAGGAAGACAGTAAAAATAGTGATGAAATATTATCATGGCCTTTGTGCTTCAACATCATCGTCAACAACATCAGCATCTTTATCTTTAGCACAAGTCATTGTGGACACAGCCGTAGTAATCATCAAAAAATGAAAAATAAAAACAATAAGAACTGCGTTTAACTTCTTTGATACGTGTTCAACACATCATCATCTGTCTGAAAGGATGAAAATCATAATCGTTAATCATTAACAACGTGTGAAAGGATGCCACAGTGTTAACATGCATACATTCCAACTAATGCTGGCTTACGTACTCTCCAAGCAAACATCAAAGTTTACATTTTGCAAAAAACTGTTGAGAAATGAAACTATACAAATGCAAATAGTGAAGTAAGTAATAATAAAAGTAAAACACAATCTCATCACATGGTCTTTGAACTACATCATCATTTGGTACACACAAGTCAATAGTTGTTAGTTTGTTAAACATATTATTTAAAAAGAAAAACGATAAAAAAATGTAAGTAAAAAAACAAAGCAAGTCATCACCAAAAGTCAGTTGTATCATTATTTGTTCCTCACTGACTGGTATCAAATTACACAATACATTTTGTTTTTCTTTGCAAAACATGTTTTTAGAACGTTTTTAGAAAGCAATGAACAACTCATGCTGATATATCCATTACAAAACATCGCTTTTTTCCCTACATGGTCTTTGTAGATAATCCTCATTATCATTGACATCTTTATTGTGCACTTCGGTTACAATGCACAAAGCCATATACAAATATGAACAAAGAAAAATAAAAACAGAGTCGTCATAAGTGTGCACACAAGTCATTATACACATCAGCACACAGCATCTTGAAAAGAGAAAACATTTCTGAAGATCATAAACCAAAAAATAAAGGTAAAAAACACACATGATCTCTTTTTTAAAATGATCTTTGTAGTACATCATCATTTTCTTAATCTTTGTCAACATCATTATCGTGCTCACACCAGTCATTGTGCTTGAGGGCCGATTGATATAAGAAAACATTTGTAATCTTCAAAACATAAAGAAAAGTAGTAGTATATAAAATATTGAAGTCTAACCTGACTGTTTTCAGCTTTTCAACTCCTCTGCACTTTGTTCAACTCATCGTTTGTCATTCACCATGTTCATCAGACCAAAGGACGCCACAGCATTCACTGTCAGCTGGTTGTTTGAGTTTGAACCACAAAGTCGGTTAAATTAACAAAACAACATACATATAATATAATACAATAACACATTGTAGTCTGTCATGGATTCTAAAATATCTGGCTTGTTTTACATGAAAATTAGGCTGAAGACTTTACTTTTCAAAGAGAGTGGTGCAGCCAAGTTGATCACTTTTAAACAGTATTGATCTGTGTTTCATTTGATTGATTGTTTTTGCTGAATACCCTAACGTGTTCAGTCCCCATTTACTTTTGGTCTTCTCTGTACATTTGTATAAGAAAAACTCTTCCATGTTTAGACGTTGTTTTGTTTCAGAGACATTTGTCGGGACTGTCCATTGTTCACTCTATGTTGAAGGCATCTTTTAATCCTTTCAGAGCTTTTTCCTTTGTGATGCTCCTCCAGGCCTCTGGAACATCAGCTGGCTTGGATTTAAATTCTTGAGCAAATTTGTCGTTGTACTGAACCAGGATATACTTCCAGTAGTCAGATGCCTCTATGGTGGGGTCAGGAGGAATGAGCCAGTCTGGGTAGTGTGTGGTGTACTCCTTGTAAGGATGCCACTCCCCTTTGGTGAGTGAGTTGCGGAATTTACGTTCACTTTGCACGGACGTTGTACACAGTGTTTCAGACAGCTTCTCAGTGTATGTAAAGTGGTATCCTCCAAGACCTTTTGGCCGATGAACAGCTGCATGATGTTTCTTGTGGTCTTTGCCTCCAGCCTCACAAGGAACTTTACAAAATGGACATTGTTGTCCACAGCCAAACACCCGCTTGAAAAGCTCATCTTGTGGTTTGATTGGAAGTTTGCTCAGAGCCTCAGTGATGTCTTCAGAGTTTGAGAATTCCTCCTGCAGCTGTTCCTTCAGTTCACTCAAAGATTTATTGAGACTCTTTATAAACGGATGGCATGTGCACTGGATTTGAAACAAGGTGCTTTTTTCAGCCTCCTCTGAAATTGAGATGTCTTTGATCAAATATTTGCGCATGTTGTTGATGAGCTCTGTGATGCTTTCCTTGTTATCTGGCAGCTGAATGCCATCCTTTCCTTTTGTGGCCTGTTCTGTTGCTTTTGTTATTTTGTCAGTGATGATTTGCAGATTCTTATTTTTCAGTTTGCACAAAGTTTTGTCTTTTGACATGTTTTGCAGGACATGCTGAAATATCCATTCTTTCACATATATTTCATACTTACAAATGTACTTGACAATACTCTCAAAGTCGTCCTTTTGCAGCAACTCTTTCTGAATGGTGTACTGGAAAAAGGAGCGGGAACTGTACTCTGCTGAATGGGAACTTGTCAAAATCTCCTCCACAATGTCTATTCCCAGAGATCTACTGATGTACTCTTCAGTAGCAGGTTTGATACAGAGTCTGACAAAAGGAGTTGCTTTGCGTTGGCATTTGTATAAATCAATAAAGTCTGACAAGTACTGATCCTTGTACTTCTCCAGCTGAATTCGAGGATCAATGGCTGAGATGAATTTTTGGTGCATTTTTAGGAATTCCCTCGAGGCAATGCCACAAATGTGAAGTTTCAGGTCAATCTCAAACTGTGTAGTTGTTCCGTAGTCCTTGCAGTTTTTAAGGGATTCATCTATTTTCTCCAGAAGATCCCTTGTGAAAGATTCATGGTAATCCTCATTTGTCTTTGTTTTATCAAGAACAAACTGTGTGGAAGTCTCAATGACACTGTCGGTGTAGCTCTGTAAATTTCCCCAACACAGATGTTTAACCTTCTTCAAAACGGAGTTGACATGGTCCCTTCTGGTCTTAAATTGATCTTTCCCAATTTCCTTTAGTGTGTCAATATTTAGCAATTTCTGATTTACATTTGAATTTGAGAAATGTTTTCTCAGTTGGTTGAGAATGCTTGCAGGTATGTCTCGTTCTTTCAGACCAGGCACATCTTCAATGGCTTCAGCCCACATCTTGTCAAACTCATGTTTCAGCTCTTCATCAGACAGTGTGGAGTTTTCTTTGCAGTCACTCAGAAGTTTCATGACCCGCTCTTCAATCACGCCTCTGTGTTTCCCCTGTATGTCCTGAGCCTTTTTTGAACTAATTTTTAGTTCAAGGGCGCAGTCCAACTTATTACACACAGAATGATTGATTTCTTTTTCAAGGCTGTCGATACTGTTGAAAAAGTCCGTTCTGTATTTCTCTATCAGATTCACATGTCTGTCTTTCTTTTCTTTGTAGTAGTTGCTGAGTTTCTCCCGCATCATTGTTTGTTCGAGTACTATTTTTTTGGACACATCACTTTTTTTTGATACAACCAGGCTCCTCCAAGTATCCTCCTTAGATTCATTGTCAGCATTTAAGATTTCTGTCTCTGCTGCTGTCTGCCAGGAGAGAATCTCTTTTCTGAACTCCCATTCCCATTGACTGAACTTCTTGCAAAGGTTGTTGTACGCATGAGCCACAAGAGTGTTTCTGAAACTGAAGATGAAGTTCTCGTATTTGACTGCTTTCCAAAGACTTCTCATCCATTCCAGAAACTCTGGGATCTGTGAAACATGATTGCTTCTGTCTCTTTTCACTGTCTCCAGAAGACTTTGCTTTAAATCTGCTACAGCTTCGCTGTAACCTGTGTTCACTGGTGCCATTGGTGGGGTCCCGTGCCAGAGTCCTGGGATGTTCCAGTTGTTTTTTTCTATGTCATAGTCCAACACATCTGTGAATGCCTTGATGGATGACTGCTTTTCCATTTGGGCTGCAATTTGAGTCATTTCATTGAGTTGGTCCAAGAGATGTTGTCTTTCTGTCAGGTTCTTGTCGTGAGTTGAGACTCCAGCAACATTCTGGTGCACAAAATGACAAACTGGCTTTTTTCCAATTTGCTTCATTCTCAAAAATGCATGAGCTGCGATTTGCAGGACATCTTTCATTTCTGTTGAGTTCTCCATTGCAATGTTGATGATGGTAATGTCACTTAAGCCAATGACAAAGGTTGCCAGCTGGTTGTCATGCTCATAACTGTCCTCTAGTTGTGCCAGATCAGGAGATTTTAGACCCTCTGTGTCAATGAGAAGTATAAAGTCAAAATTGAATTTACTTTGTATATCCTCTCCAACTTTGAGGAAGAGCATGAATACTCCTCTTGTGCATCTGCCACTGCTGATAGGAAACTGTACACCAAACATGGTGTTGAGGAGTGTTGACTTCTCAGTACTTTGAACACCCAACACTGTCAGTACCAACAGTCTGCTCTTCTCTCCAACCTTCCTGTGAAGCTCCATTAGCACATCTTTCACCCATCTCTCTGGGATGTTGGAAGCATCTCCATCCAAGAGCTCTAAAGGATATCCATCCAGCAGCATTTCAGCTGCCACGCCAGGGAGACGAGATATTTCATCAGTAAGGCCTCGTGACTGCAAGGAAACCTCATAGATCAGTCCCATCTCTCTCATGTAATGCTCTAATCCTAAAGAGCTCTCCATCAAAGCTTGACCTAACTCTGCAATAAGTTTAGCATTTTTCTTCTTGCACTGCTCTTTAAAGTTGTTACGCAGCGTAGTCAGTTTGTCCCGAGAATGTGTATTAAACTGGAATTTCATCCACTTAAGGAAAAAATCTCTTTTCTCTTTGTCACTTGTGGATAAGGTTTCAATGAAATGCTTCATTCCTTTGGACATTTTTTGTTTGCTTTGCTCATTCCCAATTTTTATTTTTTCTTCCTGTAGCTGAGATTTATACCCTTCAAGGCCTGAATCACCAGCTTGTGTCATCCTACATTCCTCCTTCTCTAACTGTGCTAACCTTTTCCAGTTCTCTCCTTGCAAAGGAAGTTGTTCTCTCTTGTACTGTGGTATAGTCTGCGCCCCAATGCCGTCCATGATCTCCTCAGCTGCCTTCTTTTGTTCTTCAGCTTTGCTTTCGTCCACAGACAGACCAAGTTCAACAGCCACGTCAAGCATGTTTACAATGCTTGTTGTGGTTTTTACATCTTGCAGGGATGTCTTGATGGTTGCACAAAGTTTCTTTGAAAACTCTGCAACATTTACCCTAGAGTTTTTGGTTTTCACACTGGTCTTTGGTAAATCTAATTCTGTCAGTGTTGTCCTGACAGACATTTTATCCTCTTCAGTTGTCACCTTGTTGTGATTGACAACAAGGAACAGTTTGGATTTCACGTCTTGAAGAGAAGTCAGAATTTTGTGCTCACTTTCTTCAACTTTGTCTAGGAATACAAAGGTAGCAGTTGACACTTGAAAAAGAAAATTGAATTGTGTGAGTGACTCACAAATGTCTCCTCTCAGATTGGTTAAGGCAATTGGCTTAGGAAATATGTCAAGATTTTCTCTGCCACTGGGGAGGAACCAACAAACCTCTACCAAACCATTTGCAATGTTTCTTTTAAGTGCTCCCCCTTCCATATCTCTGTGTATGAACATGTTGCGATTCTGCTGGCCACAGCTGAGAACATGATTCAAACACTGAGACTTGGATAGACTACAGTTTTTCAGCCTCACAAAGGAATAGAGTGGTATATTTGCTTGGATAATGTTGTCTTCAACAAACCCTCTTGATTCAGACAAATCATTTGGACGCCACTCTTTGACGATGTCCCTAAGAGCCCACAGCATCAGGCTACTCTGACTGCCATTGCCATGCGGCAACACCAGTGGGACAGAAAACTGGCACATTGACATTTTGAGCGCAATTTCCTGTTGCAAGAAGCTGTCAGCACAAAGGAAGAGTGCTACTACAAGGTCGAGAGGGTTAACCTTGTTATCCTCCTCCTCGTCGTTGTCGTCATCCTCGCCGTTGTCGTCATCATCATTGTTTAATAATTGTGTACAGTTCCTGCATTCAGGATTGATTTTAAGTAGTTTTCTTAGAAAACACCATGGTATTTCCTCCACTGATTGAACAGTTTCATCAGAAATGCTGTTTTCGTTGATCTCCAAGAGAGACCGAAGAGTGAGCTTGTTGGGATAAAATTGCTCCAGTCCGACTTTGGAGAGAAATTTCAAAAGGCCTAAAGGAAAAGAAGAAAAAACTTCAGTAAAAGACAACAGATCCCTCTTTAGTGTGTCTGGTTATGCTAAATGTTTTTGGTATTTAAGTTAAATTTTCAAAAAATGTCATGCATTTTATACAGTTATATTAAACAGATTTTGTTAATTTTACTTGGCTAGCAACACAAGGATAAAATCGCCTTGGGCTATCCAAGTGGATTTTAAAGAGTGTGTAAATTTTCTTTTTTTAATTTACAATCAATCATTTGATGAAATAAACTGAAACTGTTGGGACAATTCCTTCAGTAGAATGCAGTTCCGTTGAAAACTGTCCACAGTGAGATTTGTGTATGTAACGGGTAGACTGTTTCTAGAATCACAAGTTGCTGCTAAGTTTTTTAAATGCAATTTTTCATTTCTGTAAAAAGCACAAATTAAATTTCATTTGGATATCTCAATAATGTCTCCCCCGGTCCTTGTATAACCAAAGTGAGAGCTGCGTCCATATACTCGACACAAAGTCAAATACGTTTCCAGTGGGCGTTGGCTTCTGCCAGGGTTGTCCCTTGTCACCGATCCTGTTTGTGATTTTCAGGGACAGGATCTCAAGGTGCAGCCGGGGGGAGGAGGGTGTCCGGTTTGGGGACGTCAGAATTGCGTCTCTGCTCTTTGCAGATGATGTGGTTCTGTTGGCTTCATCACACCGTGACCTTCAGCAGCACTGAGGTGGTTTGCGGCCGACTGTGAAGCGGTTGGGATGAGAGTCAGTACCTCCAAGTCTGAGGCCATGGTTCTCTGCCGGAAAACGGTGGACTGCTCCCTCCGGGTTGGGAATGAGTCACTACCCCAAGCGAGGGAGTTTTAAGTATCTCGGGGTCTTGTTCACGAGTGAGGGTAAAATGGAGCGGAGATGGACAGGCGTTTCGGTGCGGTGTCAGCAGTTATGCAGGCGCTGTACCGGACCGTTATAATACAAGTAATACCTGCTTCACATCAGCATGTTAGCGCCGTCATTGTGAATATTTTAGAGTGCTGATGTTTGCATTTTGCTCAAAGTACTGCTGTGCATAAGTACAGCCTCACAGAGCTGCTAGTATGGCTGTGCACCCCCTGGTTAACAAGTTTCAGCCATTTGTGAAATCTACTCTGTTGTTGTGACTTCTGTATGGAGGACTAAAGCTGCCATTACAATAAATAAATGAATAAATTAAATAATAAAGAAAGAAATGTAGAAATAAAAGCCTCAATTATCAAATAGATATGCAGGTTAGTTTGAAAATGAATAAATATGCACAGAAATAGAACAATAAAAATGTTTTACTTGACAAATTACAGATTTTTGTATTAATTTATTTCCATATTTAATTAATTCCCAGTTTATTCTTTTCTGTTTACATGTATTTCTGTTTTTATTTATTTACCTATTTATTTGTTTATTTATCAAATTAATTAATTTAAAAAACAATAAATAGTAATCACAATATTTTTAGGTGGAAATAGAAACTTGCTTAGGAGCACAATGCAGAGATGCAGGGACATATTCTAAAATTAGGAGACAGAGCAGGAGCAGAGTCCTTTCTGAGGAAGGAAAAAAGTTGCTCCTGAAACCTTGAATTGAGAGCCTTTCCTAGTTTGGTCAAGGTCCTACGTTTACATCACCATAGTGACTGTTGGTCCTGCAGCAAAAGCTCGACCAGAGAGGCCAGACACACATCCACCCGACGGTAAAGACCAGAGTCAGCGCTCTGCACAATTTGACCGTCACCTTTTCTTGTAAAATGTCCAGTGTAATCGGTAACACTGGTGATGTCACAAGTTTATTAACCGGTGGGAAAATGTCCTCACTGTGACACCCCCACTTCACAGCTCAGTCCTGAACAAGTTGTGAATAATCATACTAAAGAACAAATACAGTTCGGGTTGAAAAATACATTCCATACTAATTAGGACATTTTTACTCAATATTTTGAAATCACCATTTTTTCTAATTACTATTTATTTTGCTTATTCAACTCGTATGTTCAAGTAACGGTTTAAGACTATTCTAAGCCAGGTATGTAATTGTTTTACTACTAACAATGTTAACAAAGCAAACTCCAAGGTGAACAAAGTGTAACTTGTCTAATGTGGTGTGTCACATAATGCAACCCTGATACCCAGATGCAAGTTTAATCATGTCCCCAATTTAACCCCAATCTAATGCACTGACTCCATTTATTGTATGAGTGAGATGGAATTTTGCTTGAATTGTAAAATTTTGAAGAGTTTTATTCACGTTGTCTCCTAAGCTTGTCCTGCTTCAGTTCCTCCACCAATCACCATTATCACTTTATGTGTTGAAATATGGAAGATCAGTGTATTATGAATTGGCTTTGAGAATAGGGGCAAACCTGAGAAGATAAACAGTAGAGTTTGCACAGTTTGGAGGTACTGCTCGAACTATAAAACGATTTTTGTCATAGTGCTGCTTGGACTTATTGAGCTCAGTGTTTTAGAATGTACTTTAAAGAAATAATACCGTCGCTTTAGAAAACACTTTGCTTCATTTTCTGCTTGAAATTACCTGGAATAAAATCTTAACCTTGACTATTGACAGTTTTTTTTTTGACACTCACATTTAAAATACATTTTGACTTTGGCTGTGTACCTGAGGTCTCTTCTTCTGTGTCCATCATTTATGAGGTCGGATGTTCCTCTGTGCTCCTCTTCATGAACCTAAAGGCAAAATCAAATATCTATTTTGTATAAAGCACCAATGAAATAAAAACATTGAACCTCTAAATCCATTCAAATCAATCAGTCATATAAATGAAGAAAAACGGCATTCTTCATTCTTCATTACTCTTTCATAAAGATATCTAACCGTAAGATGTTTTTTTATTCAAAACTTCACAGCAACATCCGTTTCGTGGTCTATCTAGAACAATGACACATTTGTGCAAAAGAGCAAACTGATGTTAGTATGTGAAGCTTGAACTTACCTGACATCAGCCTTCAGGAAGCCAAAGCATCTCTCTGTTCCCCTGAATTGCTTCTTTAGATCTGGTGGCAGGTGATGACCTCGCCAGCATTTATACTGTGGTGATGCCACGCCCCCTGATAGATGACAACATGTTGAAGACTCATAAAACATCTTTACTTTCACCTTGCAGCCCCTTCTTGATGTAATGCCCCCCTTATTCCTGGGCTTTGCCAGCAGCTGTGTCACAGAAATGCCAGGGTGGAGATATTATGGTTCGCTTTAATTGGCTTAAACGCATCCTAGAACGCCCCTGCAGACACGAACAGCACTGGTCAGACAACTAAAGCCAGGCAGACATTGTACAGATTGAGGCTGATTTTAGCCCCCAGTTGGTCACCCCAGACTAAGGTAGAATCGGGCTGAATGCAAAAGAAAACTTTAGCATTTTACAGTAAAATTGGCTCAATCAAATGAAGCTGTTAAACCATAATTCTTATCAAAAACACAGTATGCAATGGTGATTTCCTCAAGTATCATACAAATAACAATGTGCAACTTACACGGAAGTTTTTGACAATAGTGTGGAAATGATTTGGAAAAGTATTTGAAATCATGTTGAGGAACAATTGCTTGTGAAATTATGCATTCTGCAGTAAAGCTTTCTCAAGACCGGCCATGGCACAACAGAAGAGCTGGCCTGCTACATACAGTATTACCACCTTTATCCATCACATTGAAAGTTGTTGGTGTTGTTGATGAAGTGTGTCCCTACTGGACTTAGGTCACTGGTTGTGCGATGTTGTTTCATTCTCAGCAGGTGTTGATGGAACATGAACAAACAGTGCTGTCTAGTGGGAAACACCGCTAACATTAGCGAGCTAGGCTAACGCGGTTCCACTTTCCAAGTGGTATCAATGTTGCTAAGCTAAAGGGCTATGACGTTCCCCAGTCAGTACCGCACCACCGAAGTTGACTGCAAAGTCTCAAATGTCAGTCAACCACAACCATGGAAGGAGTCTCCCCAGAGGCTCGAAGATAACACGCTGTTTCTACAAATATGTCCAATGTATAAATATTATTTTATCCATTTTAGACATATATTATATATATATATCATATTATATTATATTATATTGTGTTATATTATATTATGTTATATTATATTACATTATATTATACTATATTATATTATACTATATTATATTATATTATAATATATTATATTATATTATATTATACTATATTATATTATATTATACTATATTATTTTATATTATATTATACTATATTATATTATATTATGTTATGCTA
>CAKALU010063202.1:3544-52509 GCA_916700995.1 Hozukius guyotensis
CAGTTTGGGGCAAGTCATAGTCAAGTCAGCACACTGACACACTGACAGCTGTTGTTGCCTGTTGGGCTTAAGTTTGCCATGTTATGATTTGAGCATATATTTTATGCTAAATGCAGTACCTGTGAGGGTTTCTGGACAATATTTGTCATTGTTTTGTGTTGTTAATTGATTTCCAATAATAAATATATACATACATTTGCGTAATGCAAATTTGTCCACTCCAATGTTGATAAGAGTGACGAATCTCCCTTTAAGGTACATTTTGAACAGATAAAAAATAATGTGCGATAATTAGCGATTAGGGCTGCACGATGTTGCAGTGGTTAGCACTGTTGCCTCACAGCAAGAGGGTCGTAGGTTCAAACACGGATTGGGACCCTTCTGGGTGGAGTTTGCATGTTCTCCCCGTGTTAGCGTGGGTTTTCTCCGGGTTCTACGATTTCCTCCCACAGTCCAAGGACATGCAGGTTAATTATTGACTCTAAATTGCCCGTAGGTGTAAATGTGAGCGTGAATGGTTGTCTGTCAAACAATTAAAACAAAAACAAATAAATAAATACATAGATATACACTTGACTGTCTGGTATGATCTCGCTGATTTATTTTGATTTAATCGATTTTTAAACTATATTGTTGCAAAAAGTTATACATGATTACACATACAGTAAAACATGTGCAATAAAGATATTCAAACATGACACGTAGTATGTGTGATGTGTAATTTCCCTCTCAACATACACAGGGCCAGGCTAGCTATATGCCCCAGCATCCAGTCTTTATGCTAAACTCCTTCTTAGAAAAGAAAGAGAGAAAATAAGTGTATTTCCAAAGAGTGCTGAACTATTCCTTTGAAACTTGCCTCAGGCACACAGGTAGTACACACATGAACATACACCTTCTCTTCTCCGCCCCACTGATGGAGTCTTAGGTAATAGTGGGAGGTGACAGAGACCCTTATTAGTCCTTATTTAAGGAACGTCAGACTGGATGATCCTTTAACTCTGTGGACAACTGCTGCTCTATGAACTCTGATGCCTATACTTGCATTAATTCTCACCAACTAGAAAGGAAAACCTCTGAAGTTGTAAGTACTCTCTTTATTCTGTTTAACAAACCAAGATTAGAGATGCACAATAAATATGGTTCTGTTGTAAAACATGTAGATATTAGTGTAATTTATGGCAGCACACAGTCTTGCCTATCTGCCCGTCTCTCCTCTGCTCTCTGTGCCGGTACTTACACATATACACAAAGCTTTCACGTCAGAGCAGAAGATGGGTGATATCGATACCAATACTTAATATCATTAAAAGTGGCTAATGTACTATCATGAAGAGCCATGCGTCATGATTTAGGACATGAATGCATCATAGGCTCAGAATTCATTTTCATTACCATTGAGTGATTTGTTTATAAAAAAAAAACAGCATTTCTTTGTACTATACTCTGTTGATTACTTAATACTTGATTCTCTGTTATGAATTTAATCACATGTATGTTGAAATACAAGATAGTTTTTAATGGTAAATAACAAATATTTAATGTATGAATTCTCTGAATTGGAAGTATTCATACTCAAAACAAGACTTAGTATTGGTAGCACTGATATATCCACCCTTAGAGCAGCGGCCATGGTTTTATAAAACTATACTCCTGGAATATGACCTATTAATCTGTCAAGTCATCTGTGGATACCCAGGCAAAACTCGCCACACCGGTCTGTCAGGTTGCTAATTATGTACAAGTGAGCAGACACAGTCCTGAGACTTGTACCAAAGAGCATATGTTGCCAAAAAGTGAAAGTCAATTGTTCGTTCCATTACAACATCAGCCCCCAGCAGCAAAGCTACGCTACGGCATTTTGGACTGAAAGCGACTACCGGACGCCACTAAAGCCTCCGCCTTCAAAGTGCCGTACAAAAGTAAAACAAAATGATTTCTATTCTATTGTCATAATTTTAATGTCTCTATCGAAATGGTCTGTGTTGAACAATAAAAATATTATAAAATATGCATACTATTTTTTACTATTTACTGATTTATTGATTAAACATTTTTGCCCAGCTGCTTCCCAGAGGAGCATAAAGTGAGCGATGGACATAAATGGAAGTTAGAGAAATCCACGTCAATTTTCACGTCATGGACCTCCAAAATAGATGAACAAGAGACCACAGACCATGGATGTATAACAGGTTTTATTCTGTGCTTTTGCCCTGCGTGTTAGGAAATAGCCTACAACTACATTAAATTCGGTTTATGTCATGCTACTAGCTACTGGCCGATAGCCAGTGGTTTGGAAACAGCGACGTTAATACATCCACCACAGTACAGGCTTACAGCATACAGCCCAAGGGTGTATTATAAGATAATAAAAGTGATGAATTACAGCCAATATATCCATTATTACAGCCGCATACAGCTAGCAGGAAGCTGGTAGAAACGGATATGTCATATGGACGTGCAGGGCGGTGCAGTCTCGTTGGTCTGATGCACGTTCATTATGCAGGAAAATTACTCTGGATTTGGCTGTTAGTTAATTTTACAACTTTTAGGACAAAACAATTTAAATGAGGACTATTTAAGTGTTCGCACTGGGAAGTTGATTTACCTCAAAATAAATTTTCCTCTGAATTACAGACGTTTCTTTATACATCCATGGCAATGGAGAATGGACTCAATGGCGTTTTCAGTCCAAAATGGCGAAAGCGCTACCGCAGCGCCATCTAGCGGGCATTGTCAAAAATGCACCAGAGTTTCGCCTCTTTGCTTCTATACTCTTTGCATGTACTACGAAGCCGGATTTGGGGTTAGCGAGGTAACTTCAGGTTTAACCCTGGGTTTTCAGTCCTATGACGGTGGTTCACTTCTTACCGGGGCAGATCGCCATGGTAACTTATGCTGAACACCTAACCTGCTCCGAAGCAGGTCATGTTCGAGATTAGTGATCAACTCGTATAAAACCACCACCTACTGACCAATCACAGCTCGGTGCGTGGATCGTAAGTTATTTTACACAAATATATTACATTTATATATCCACAATAACACAAAATCAGTATATATTCAGTTCATTAGTTCTTTCCTGGTCTCTACTCGCTCTCTCACTCTTCTCTGGTTTGTCCTCTGAATGTACTCCCTTCCCTAACTTTTGTTTCCTTATCTCATCAGATTGAGGGAGTCATGGCATCAACGCAAAGAACGTATAAAACTATAAAAGAAGAGTTTTCACCATTGCACGATGCGACTACCGTAAGCGATAAAATGGCCCACTACGACACCTGGGCAGAGAAGTACGATCAGGTGGGTAACATTTTAGGCTCTTTTGAATCATTGATACCACAAAACATTCGTTAATGACGTGTTCTTCCCAAACACAGTTCACCTCAAATTTCATTCATTATCTTCTCATTCTCATGTCAGTTTAAACACTGAAGTTTAGAGGAACATCAATAATAATACATTAGCCATCAGTTTTTTCCTTGTATCAGGGTCTGAAATTAGCAACATCTACCCGCCAAATGCAGGGAGATTGTTGGCAATGGCGGGTGAAATTGTCAGGCCATCTGCCACTTTGGCAGACAGGGAAACGCTGGGGATGGGGATAGAGAATCGGTTCCCGTTGAGAATCGGTTCCTAGTTGTATCGATTCCTCTTATTGATGCTTTCTGACAGTTACGCATGCACAATGATGCAACGGCATACGTACGCTGTATCATGTTTCAGTTTGTTTGGGACCGGAGCCGTGGCAGAGAGAAAAAACATGAGGGGAACCAACCACACACAGAATAGAATTTTTTTCTACTACTTAATGGTTTTGCACCTAAAGTTGAAGAAGGCCTTTAAATGAATATTTGTAAATGAAATGAATTAATTCCTGTGTTGAGTGGTTGAGATTGTCTGTTGTCAGAACCATTGTGCTCTGTTATTCCTACCTTGAATAGGATGTGGCTGTTCTGGGCTACAGTGGAACAGGTCATGTAGCAAAAATCATCTCCTCCCATTTCAGTGGCGACCGTGAAGCAGCTGTCGTGCTGGATCTGGCCTGCGGTACAGGACTGGTGGCAGAGAAGGTAAAATGTCAGCAGCAGAACAGACAGAAAACATTTGGTTGGTCTAGTCCTGCTAAAAAAATTAAAGATGTTATAAGTAGAAGTGAAGAAAAGATTAAGAAATGTCATTCTGTTGGATCATTTTGTCTTCCATAAATATCATCAAATTTTTATGGAAATAAGATAAAACTATATTTATCTGGGGGGAAACTGCTGTGAAGCAGTTGCAATACAAAGTGGGAAGTGGGCACATATAAAGTCTAAGATAACAATGAGGTGCAAATAAGGTGCAAATCCAAAATATATACAATATACAATGCCAAAATCAGGTTAAAGACAGGGATCAGTCTATAGATATGGATGTACAATATCAGATCTTAAGTATAAGTAGTGTAAGAGTACATGGTTAATGCAGAAAGTTCATTATTATGTCCATGATATTGCACTTAATGTCCCATCATTGCCCATTATGTCCCATTGTGACGCCAAGGAGCGTGACGCCAAGAACTGATGCTCCAAGGAGCGAGACGCCAAATGTAACAAAGCGGTGGTATGTGACGAAATAGGATGAGAATGTGTTGCTACTTGTAGCGGCTAAGCCTAAACAGTGGACAGGAAGCAGTCAACCAAGTTAAGCTGGTTGACTAAATGGATTTTCCACTTTAATCAACAATTATATAACATTCATGACAAATGTCAGCATTTAAAAGAAAAAAGAAGCTCTGTTTTTAAGCGCCGCCATGTTGCAGTACTGTGACCTTTGTGGCGTCACAAGGTTGGTTGGCTAGGCTGAGTTATATAGATATAACGGTAAAGACCGTGAAAGACGCATACTGGGGAGACACAGGACAGAAGTAAACAAAAGGGAGGGCAATGCTCCTGGATGTAAAAATTAGTTTTACAATGTTAAAACCAAGAACAATTTCATTAACTGCCGCTGAAATAGAGAACAGTTACACTGCAGTGCTGGCTAGTGGCACTGAAAGAGCCCTCGGATACACTGACTCCAGCTGCAGCTGTCTCACTATGTCCTGTCCTCTCCCCTCTCTGATCACCTGTCTCTCCTCCTCTGCTGTCTCATAGAGACTGACAGACAGGGTCGCTAAGAAAAATAATCACCAAAAGCACTATTTTATTCTGAAGCCCACATTATAGTGTTTGTTGACATGTCACTTGCCGATAACTTCTAGCTAGCTCCCGGGTCAACATTAGCATACCATAACCACCGTCCCTATATGTCACCAAAACAATCACTGTGTTGTGGCAAAGTCTGTTCCCTCATCGAACAATGTTTCCCTCCTGTTAAAATGATAATTTGACTACATGTCTGGTAGTCAAATTAAAAAATACTCACTCCAACGTTGCGGCTCCCCAGCTAGCTAGCTAAATAGCTAGGTAGAAATTACGAGAATAAAGTCGTCATATCTGTGGTTTTAACAAGTTTTTAAAATCAGATTTTATGCAAAGTGTTTTTTCTAGTATATTTGGGCACTACAAGTGCCAAAACATGCACGTTTCATGTCCTCTTTGATGCTTGATGCTCTAACTGTAGCCATGGATGTATTAAGGCTGTAGCACCGCAACTTCCGCTTCTTTGCCTTTGATGAAATGGTGTATTTATTGCTCGCCGTTCATGGTCTTCGACTCGTTACATGCAAGAATCCATAAACTTTTCACCATTAGGCCTCACAGCGTTCACCTAGCGTGGGCGTGGCGTCTATCTGTTCTCCTCCGTTCAGCAACACCTGTCACCTGAGTGAAAGTTCCTACCTATATTGTACATGACCCAAAGCACAAGGATGACACCTACTGGACCTATTTGGTATCCTACATACACTTAACCCCAGACTGTTGTGCACTGTCCAAATATTTGGACACATTATATTTTGATATTCTGTCTGGTTAGGCACATATATTTGAAATCTGCTGTTTTCGATCCAAACAAGCTTCTGTTTTATTGATTTTCCAGTGTGAAATTACTTTTCCTTAAATCAGTTCTCAGTATCCAATTAGACCTCAGTGACATGTGACCAACTGTGTGTGTTTTATAGATGAAGCAGGATGGTTTTGGACATTTTGTGGGCATCGATTACAGCAAGGTTATGTTGGAGGTGGCCCAAAAGAAAGGGCTGTACCAAGACCTCAAGCAATGCATTTTGGGAGAGCAGCCGCTACCTGTCCAAAAAGGTAGTGTAATTATTTCGAAAACCTAGTACATGTTTTATACTTTATATATTAACAATGCATAAAATGACTATGTTGGATGTAAATGGAGCCATCAAATAAAGCTTTAAAAAAAAAAAAAAGCAAAGCGGTGGTTAATTTGAAAGGTGTTTGTGTTGTTAACTTATTGTGTTCACTGACTCTTCACTTCCTCCCACAGACGCGTTTGATGTGGTTGTGATATGTGGAGCACTGAGTGTGACACTTGTTCCTTTAAGCGTGGTCAGAGAGCTGTGCATCGCCTGCAAACCAGGTAAAATATTGTGCTGGGGTCTTCAATCCATATTGCATGAAAAATCCTGGTGAATGTTTTATCATGTGTCAAACTAAGTTGTATTTTTATTTTATGTAGGTGATATCCATCCATTTACTCAGCAATACTCTTTCACTGTCACCTGTTCCTTCTAGGTGGCTACGTTTGTATGACGTGCAGACATAGCCTTGAAAATCTGGAGTACAGTGCTGCCCTGGAGCGCGAGCTGGAGCAGATGGAGAAAGAGGGGCTCTGGAGTCGTGTAGCTGTCACTGAGGTGGAAAACTGGGTAAGAGGAGTGTCAGCGCCACAAGGGGACGACTATTCACCTGGTTATGTGTACCTCTACAAGAAACTGTAGCATGATGCACCATGTCTAATGCATCAGACCAGCAAAATACTCAAATAACTCACTCTACACTTGTCACAAATGTCAAGTGACAGGATTTTTCTTTTGACATTGTCAGTCTCTCACTGACACAGATGTGAATCTGATAGAGGAACATGCACTAATAATTTACAATAGATAGTACCTGTATAATATTCCCAAATAAATTCTCTCACACAAAAAAGCGTGCTCCTGTCTGAGTAGTTCAAAGTATATATGATGTGTGATTTAGCAAGCTAAAAAAAAAGTATTTACTTTTGGTTTTGAAAGTATGTCGAATACAGTTGTCAAACTAAATGTATTTGATGTATGCTGTACTTTATCCTTGACTTTATTAAAAATATTTGCTGGTGAAAGTATGGTGTCTTGTGATGATCTCAAGGTTAACCACAAGGTGACAGTGTTTGTGGTCTTGTGAATCATTTGTACATACAATCACTGAGCAAAACACAGAACATCTGTCTTATCTAAAAAGCTGTACATGTGATGTCTGCTTCCCAAGGACTAAAAACACTGTTTAATGCCCTGTTTACATTTTCTATTCTATTCATGCTATAAGACCATGTCAATAAGAACATATACAGTATTCTGGGCGTAGGACTGTCAAAATGAAATTTACTTAATATCAATAATATTTGTTTGCAGACTTGCAAGAAAAATGCACACGTGAACTCCGAGTCCTGCCAAGTTCAAAAGCAAAATGTGCTCGTGTGATAATACATGCTAATAACAGAAAATGCTGTAGCAATTTGAAAATATAAATTTGGCAAACAAAAATGCCTTTGATGTTAAACATAATCAGATTTTTTTCCCATTGGGTCATTAAAACATCTGCTGGTATAAAGGGGCTAGATGGATAGATGGATAGTTATTTTGATCTGACGGGGTCTGATGTGTCTGTGTGCACCGCTGACCACCAGATAGCAGTGTTTCACAATACTAGGAGACGAGTATGAACATCATATGGGTCAGTCATGCTTTCTATATTGTTCAGATCCATGGGGCACTCTCACTCACTCTCACTCACTTCCGGCAAAAAGTCGAATGACAAACAGGAAGCAAAAGGAAAGAAAACATTGCATTTCTCTGTAGGATCCTTTCCATAATGTTGTCAGACACTTATAATAACAATCTGAGCCTGTCAGTGGCAAAAACAAGCACTTTTAGTGGACGTAAACTGATGGTGCCGGGGTGCCCCAAGTGATTACATTACTGCCCGTTTAGCCGCTGGGAGCTACAGCGTTCTCCCTCATTACAGGACCAGTTTCAAAAATTGTTGTCACCATTAGTTGCTTAGACACAAAAACATGGGAAAAAAGGGGCCAGGTTGAAAAATACCAAAGTTACCCTTTAACTTTCTGTGGGCTTCAATGATTTAACAAATAATGTATAGTATAAACAATCATAAGATGTAACAGACTATCATAAAGTTCTAACGGAGGATTAATTTATAATATATCAGAGAGAATGAGATAGGTAGTGAGACAGAGAGAAGAAAAAAGTTTTACTCCCTTCTCTGAATTTAATCAGATAACCCTCAGTCACACTAAAAGGCCTCAGCATTAGGATGAGTGTGTTTCTCTGAGTGTTTGTCTGAGTGTGTATTAATAAACTCACTGTATGCACAGCTGTGACTGCATGCGAGGGTATCATAGTAAAAGTGTTCCACCAGCCAGTAGCAGCTTGTATTTTCTCACCAGCACAGAGATCATACTGAATCATCTGAGGCCTTGAATCAAACTATCAAACAAAAACACTTGTTGTTTTTCCCATTCGTTCAGCCGGCTGGAGTTTGGAGACTATATAAGACGGGCCAACTCTACCACTGTTTACCACTCATTCACTGTTTGTGAAGACGTGTAACTGGACAATGAGGGTTGTTGTTGGTTTGCTGCTGTTGCTGCTCGGTCTGTGTGGGTCAGGGGCTCAGGGGGATGGTGGAGGCCTCGGCGAGATGGGTGAGATCAGAGAGTTTCAGGAGACGGCTCCAAGAGATGCAGTTGAGGAATCGACCGAGCAGACCACAAGGCAAACCACCTCTGACATCTGGGCGGAGGTGAGGGCGCTGAGAGACATGGTGGTGAAGCTCGAGGTGTACGTGGAGATGCTGCAGAGAGAGAATTCAGGTACAGACTGGCTTATTTTCCTGTTGAGTGTTGATAATGTTGTCCTTTAACAGTTAGACTGAAGTGCGTGATATTGTCATGGACATTTACAGTAGTTTCTAGTACATTTTTTAGTTTTGGTTAAACAGATGAAGGTCAAGATACTGTATATGATTTGTTGTGCCTGTTAAGAGTTTGTTCTGTAATTCTCTGTCACTGTATTAACTCCAGACCTGCAGACCAGACTGAGCAACAGTGAGAGTGAACTTCTCCTTAGCAAGTCAAGGATTGACCAGCTGGAGAGAGAAAATGCAGGTGATGATGTGTGTCAGTGCACTGATGCACTTATTGTGAGCTCCAGAATACATCTTTAATAAACAGTATGCTATGAAAAGATAATATTTCTACATTAAAAAATACAACAGAGCTCATTGTGTTATTTAATCTGTTTTAGAAATTAACTATTCACAAAAAAATCAAACGTCTTCTGTTTTTCAGTCCAAGAAACTAGACTGACGGCCACCGAGAGCAAAACAAGTGACCTAGAAAAAGAGAATACAGGTATTTCACGGACAAACATGAAGGTTTAATAAGTGTTATGGTTTGTTATTTTCTATTGCTATTATTTTCTATAACTTATAAATGCTATTATTTGAACCTATGTTAAAGTTTTCATTTATCACATCGTTGAATTAAATTTTAGTTTCTGCTTTTCTTAAAAGGAAAAAGAACTAAAAACGTGTTGAAAATATTTCCGCATTTGGTCATAAACCAAGGTGTTGGACAAAATTTTTAGCGGATGATGGCGCTAGATGAAAAGTTAAGTGATAAAAATTCATCCTGAGGGGGACATGAATGTGTGTACCAAATTTCAGGGCAATCCATCCAATAGTTGTTGAGAATTTTCTACAAAACCACAAATGTCAACCTCATGGTCAGTAAGGATTCATCCCCTGGAGACCATGAATGTCTTTACATAATTTCATATTAATCCATCAGATAGTTGTTAAGATATTTCAGTCTGGACCAAAGTAGTGGACCGACCGACAGACCGAAAACCCTTAATGTTAAATGCAAACATTGACACACAATGAACAGTAAAGTAACTCTGGCACAACTTTTACCCACTTACAACAAGTAACAAGGTGCATGGAGAAGAGAACAACTCCAGCAACACTCAAAGTATTAGAACAACTTCATTGTCAAACTGACATGTTTTGGCTAACAGATCTCTGGCCTCAATTTCCACAAACTTCCCCCGAAAATGAACCAAAAAGTTTTATTAAACTAAACTTAACACAGGTGTCAGATGAGAAAAGACTCATTTGTAACAGTAATATTGGTTGTTTTGAACAGCACCGACATTGACTATTTAGTCATTTAGGCATGAGGACTCGTTGGACAGTGAGAGATAAATATGGTTTAGTTTCTAGTACATGAGTATTGGGTCAACAGATTAGATGAGGGTCAAGACTGTGCCTGTTAACAGTTCTGCTTTGTAATTCATTGTCACTGTATTAACTCCAGACCTGCAGACCAGACTGAGCAGCAGTGAGAGTGAACTTCTTCTTAGCAAGTCCAGGATTGACCAGCTGGAGAGAGAAAATGCAGGTGATGATGTGTGTCAGTGCACTGATGCACTTATTGCGAGCTGCTGAATAAATCTTTAAAAACAGTATGTTATGAAAAGAATAATTTATCTACATTTACTTAAAAACTACAACAGAGCTCATTGTGTTATTTAAACATGAAGGTTTAATAAGTGTTATGGTTTGTTATTTTCTATTGCAATTATTTTCTATAACTTATAAATGCTATTATTTGAACCTATGTAAAAGTTTTCATAAATCACATCGTTGATTTAATTTTTAGTTGCTTTTCTAAAAAGGAAAAAGAGCTTAAAAAGTTTTGTAAATATTTCCGTATTTGTTACGTAATGTTGTCCTTAAACAGTCTGAAGTGTGTCAGTGCACTGATGCACTTAATGTGAGCTCCAGAATGAATGTTTAAAAACCTATGTGCTATGGATAGGATTATCTACCTATATTTAATGAAAAATACAAGAGTTTATTGTGTCATTTAAACAGTTTTAGAAATTTTATTTAACCATTCACAAAAAAAATCTAACTAACTTCTTCTGTTTTTCAGTCCAAGAAACTAGACTGACGGCCATCGAGAGCAAAACAAGTGACCTAGAAAAAGAGAATGCAGGTATTTCACTGACAAACATGATGGTTTAATAAGTATCATGGTTTGTTATTTTTATGCTATTATTTTAATGTGTTAAAGAGGACCTATTATGCTTTTGTGCGTTTTCCCTTTCCTTTAGTGTGTTATATATAGTTTTCTTGTGCGTGTAAAAGGTCTGCAAAGTTACAAAGCCCAAAGTCCATGCCAAAGGGAGCTACTCTCCCCCACAGAAACACTGCTCCTGAACTGCATGAAATGCCTTGATTGAAGTCCCGCCTTTTCTACCGTAACGTGGTGATGACACGAAGTAACACATTTTGCATAGCGGCTAATTTTGCCCCCCCCTAAAACAAAGCTAGTTAGAGCGGAGCTGGAGCAGAGTGCGAAGAGTCTGGTTCGGTTGACGGATCACAACAGTGGGCCAGCTGACCTGCTGCATCGTTATGTAATAATTTCGGCATCATTTTGATCTGCTTATTTTGTGTCTATACCGCTGTAGCGGTGTGTGGCTTGCTAGATACAGTAAATACATACAGTAATAAAGTTTGGTTTTCCGACGTATCTGGGACTTCCACAACATATACGAAGCAGCAATAGTGGTTATTTAGGCCATGGTTGATGAAACATTGTTGTTATCTACATGGAGGTAAGCCCTCTCCGATGCGTCTAGCGCGAATGATGTGAATGAACACAAATGATCCCGGTGGTCAAACCAACGCGAGTAAAGCAAGGCAAAAATTCACTTTGCGTTTAGTGTGAACGCAGCTTATGGTATGAGGAAGCGTTGGGCAGTGAGAGT
The DNA here is from genome assembly GCA_916700995.1 of Hozukius guyotensis. Lineage (NCBI taxonomy): Eukaryota > Metazoa > Chordata > Actinopteri > Perciformes > Sebastidae > Hozukius > Hozukius guyotensis. The sequence goes on from CAKALU010063202.1 coordinate 15,552, forward strand.
TAATTATGGTTTAATCTTGTCATGGACATTTAGTTTCTAGTACATGAGTATTGGGTCAACAGATTAGATGAGGGTCAAGATTGTGCCTGTTAACAGTTCTGCTCTGTAATTCACTGTCACTGTATTAACTCCAGACCTGCAGACCAGACTGAGCAGCAGTGAGAGTGAACTTCTTCTTAGCAAGTCCAGGATTGACCAGCTGGAGAGAGAAAATGCAGGTGATGATGTATGTCAGTGCACTGATGCACTTATTGTGAGCTCCTGAAAAAAAATCTTTTTAAAAAATCTATATGTTATGGATAAGATAATTTATCTACATTTAATTAAAAACACAACAGTGCTCATTGTGTTATTTAAGCAGTTTTAGAAATTCCTTTAACCATTCACAAACAAAAATCAAACTTTTTCTGTTTTTCAGTCCAAGAAACTAGACTGACGGCCACCGAGAGCAAAACAAGTGATCTAGAAAAAGAGAATGCAGGTATTTCACGGACAAACATGAAGGTTTAATAAGTTTTATGGTTTGTTATTTTCTATTGCTATTATTTTCTATAACTTATAAATGCTATTATTTGAACCTATGTTAAAGTTTTCATTTATCACATCGTTGAATTAAATTTTAGTTTCTGCTTTTCTAAAAAGGAAAAAGAGCTTAGAAAGTGTTGAACTATTTCCGTATTTGGTCATAAACCAAGGTGTTGGACAAAATTTTGACCTGATGATGGCGCTAGATGAAAAGTTAAGTGATAAAAATTCATCCTGAGGGGGACATGAATGTGTGCACCAAATTTCAGGGCAATCCATCCAATAGTTGTTGAGAATTTTGCACAAAACCACAAATGTCAACCTCATGGTCAGTAAGGATTAATCCTCTGGAGACCATGAATGTATTTACATAATTTCACATTAATCCATCAGATAGTTGTTGAGATATTTCAGTCTGGACCAAATTAGTGGTGGACCGACCGACAGACCGACATCCCTAAATGCTAAATGCAAACATTGACACACAATGAACAGTAAAGTAACTCTGGCACAACTTTTACCCACTTACAACAATTAACAAGGTGCATGGAGAAGAGAAATCAGTCTTAAATGGTCAAAAACTCCAGCAACACTCAAAGTATTAGAACAACTTCATTGTCAGACTGACATGTTTTGGCTAACAGATCTCTCGCCTCAATTTCTACAAACTTCCCCGGAAATGAACCAAAAAGTTTTAGTTGACTAAACTTAACCAAACCTTAACAACACAGGTGTCAGATGAGAAAAGACTCATTTGTAACAGTAATATTAGTTGTTTTGAACAGCACTGACATTGACTATTTAGTCATTTAGGCATGAGGACTCGTTGGACAGTGAGAGATAAATATGGTTTAGTTTCTAGTACATGAGTATTGGGTCAACAGATAAGATGAGGGTCAAGATTGTGCCTGTTAACAGTTCTGCTCTGTAATTCACTGTCACTGTATTAACTCCAGACCTGCAGACCAGACTGAGCAGCAGTGAGAGTGAACTTCTCCTTAGCAAGTCCAGGATTGACCAGCTGGAGAGAGAAAATGCAGGTGATGATTATATCTTCATATTCACAACGCATGCGTGCACGCAGGCACGCAGGCACCAGGTCAAGTTTAATGATACATTGACTTTTTTTGTGTTAACAGAGAAACCAAAGGTGGCCTTTTATACAGCTCTGACTAATGCAGGACATGTTGGACCATACAACACAGACATCACACTGAAATACAGCAAGGTCTTCACCAACATTGGCAATGCTTATAATCCAGCAACAGGTAAATATACTGCAGGTCACATGAACACATGTGGTCATGTAAATCTACATAAATCAGTTGTTACTGTTTTTCATTTTCTCCTCTTACTCTGTAGGTTTCTTCACAGCACCAGTCAAAGGCGTCTACTATCTCCAGTTCACTCTGTTTGGTCTCCGCACAGGTCATATGGCTGTAATAGTGTACAAGAACAACCAGAGGATCATGTTTAATCTGGAGCGTAATGACGGGAATTATGAGTATTTCACTAACTCTGTTGTCTTGGAGCTGTTAGCAGGAGATAAGATTCACCTGGTTCTCCCATCAGCCTATTCTCTCTTTGATTCTACAGATAACCACAGCACCTTCAGTGGCTCCCTTCTCTTCCCACTGTAAGGATGTCGTTTTATCGTTTACACTGCGATTTACTGCATCAAATAATGTGATTCTGAATCTGACTTCCCTCTTCTGTCATCACGTGAAAACAACATTCAAATAAATCAAAGACTCATTGGAGTTCTGTTTGTTATCATTGAGTGTAGGTCTTCATTTAGAAACTTTACATGAACTGCACTGATGTTCACCTACTGTAACTGTTTAGATTCAAATCTGGATCAAACTGTGCTGTAAAGCCTGAGTGAGGTTTTATTGATACACTACATGAGCCACATTAACCCACGCTGGGATGTTGGCTGGTAAATGAAAGACAAAATGTTGATATCTGAAATGTAACCATTTATGCAATGTATCATAGACAGAAGAAAATGGGGTAACTTGACTTATTTCAAACAACAATCACTTTGTACATTAAGTTGGGTACTGATAAGAAGTATGATGGTTATAAAAAGTTGACCTAAATTATTTATATGTGTCCTTTTGAGTCCTCTCAAAGAAGAGAAAAGAGAGAAGAGACAGTAATGATAAGTAAATAATAGCAGGGCTGTCAAAGTTAACGACATAATAATGCGGGCTCAGTTTTGATGCTTAAGTGAAGATAATGGCATTATATTAAACTAAAAAACCTAAGGAATGCATTGGTACCAACCATGTCATACTAGCTTGTCGTGAAGGAGGCTAAATAACGCTCTAAACTTACACTAAATTTTGGTGAGGAAAAACTGGCATGGCCATTTTCAAAGGGGTCCCTTGATCTCTGACCTCAAGATATGTGTAGCACTGCAGGTATTTACAGATAGCTAGGACCAGTTCTAGGTTCTGAGGAGCAGTTTATAACTAGTACTCAAGAATAACAGACCACAGACCAAGAAGTAAGTTTGAACTGCCGGCTTATTTATATAGAAAAGTTAGTAGTACACATACACATTAATTGGTACCAAAATCACACATTTCACACACCACACAGGAATTGTGCATTTAAATCCCTGGAAACCATTGAAAATAAAACTCCAAATCTCAGAAAACATGTATTTCTCCCTATTCTATTTCACTCTGGTTTGATTTAAACCTATTTAAGTTCAGGAGATTTTTTCAACTTAGGCGCCTTAATGTTGTAATTGAGTTTCTTGTTTTTCTTTAAGTTGACTCAGTACTAAGTTCTCATTTCTATCTCAGTTAGCCCTTTTCATGAGCTTAGTTCTATTTCTCTTTACTTAACCATTAAGTGAATAAATTACTGTAACACAACCTCTTTGTATCAAAAAATCGGCACACAATAAATGAAAATAAAAAAAACAGTTTAACACAGAATCAAGACATGAAACCAAAATATTCCACTGATCAATTTGGATGATCAATAAACCAAATCTTCACAACTTCTTGCGTAATCAGTCCTTTTGTTAAGTCCTTTATAAGTCCAAATGAACTCCACTGAAGGTTTAGTCCTACCACGATCCAGGAGTATGAATCAGTGTCCATATCTCTGAAGTGTAGGTTGCAGAAGCAGACGCACATCCAACTCCATTTCTCCTTCAGGTGGCTCTTCATCTTAATTCTCCAGCTTCGGGTGTGTAAACACCAAACGATCCTCTCAACTAAAAAACCTGGCCAAATCCTCGTTCAACTCTCAAACAAAAGAAACAGAGTCCAGCAACGTGGACAGAGGTGAACACAAAATCCTCCAAAAATGGAAAGAAAACTCATAAAACTTGCTTCTTTACTCTTATTTTCCTTCTCTTTTTCATTCATTCGTGACTCCTCTCTCACCAGCAAGTGACGCTACAGTTGCACTGAATCGCTGTTTCATGTGTTTAAAGGAACAGTACACAAAGTAAAATAGAATAATCAACCATGTAAACTACAATTATGACTGTAAATGTTAATTACATTGTATTTATTTGTTTAACCTTTTATTTGCTTAAGGTTATATCAACCTAGGTTACATTTGTCCTTGACTTTATTAAAAATATTTGCTGGTAAAAGTATGGTGTCTTGTGATGATCTCAAGGTTAACCACAAGGTGACATTGTTTTTGTTCTTTTGAATCATTTGTACAGACAATCACTGAGCAAAACACAGAACATCTGTCTTATCTAAAAAGCTGTACATGTCTGCTTCCCAAGGACTAAAAACACTGTTAAATGCTCTGTTTACATTTTCGATTCTATTCATGCTATAAGACCATGTAAATAAGAACATATACAGTATTTTGGGCGTAGGGCTGTCAAAATGAAATTTACTTAATATCAATAATATTTGCTTGCAGACTTGCAAGAAAAATGCACACGTGAACTCCGAGTCCTTTCAAGTTCAAAAGCAAAATGTGCTCATTTGATAATACATGCTAATAACAGAAAATGCTGTAGCTAATTTGAAAATATAAATTTGTCAAACAAAAATGCCTTTGATGTTAAACATAATCAGATTTTTTTCCCATTGGGTCATAAAAACATCTGCTGGTATAAAGGGGCTAGATGGATAGATGGATGGTTATTTTGATCTGACGGGGTCTGATGTGTCTGTGTGCACCGCTGACCACCAGGTAGCAGTGTTTCACAATACTAGGAGACAAGTATGAACATCATCTGGGTCAGTCATGCTTTCTACATTGTTCAGCCACTTTATTTAAAATTGTTTGGGCTCGCTTCAGTGTAGATTTATTTACATATTACCTACTCATTTCTGTAGCTTCTTCCTTACTTATGTATGTAAATGTATCCATAAAAGTTCTCTCTAAAGTAAAACTTGTGTATAACTGGCAGTAGATTATGACTACATAATGATGCTACTGCACATTTGAATAACAAAAAAAAACACAACACATGTTCCATAAACATGATTGACTGAAACTGAGTTTGAATCATCTTCAGACACACTGTGCCTCCCTCCTCTAACAGCACACCTCCGCTGTCAACACACTCTCTGTCAAACCAGTTTGTCCTGTAGATTTTAATAGCCAGGAAGAGGACTGAGAGTCCAGGGGGATGCTGTATACTTACATAAGGAAAGGCTCTATTCAGCTCATGTGTGACGTTTAATACATTTAGATTATAGTGAAAAAGACAATCAAATTACGTTAAAGTCATTTATTGAAAAGTAAACTTACAAATATCTATCAATAATATATGTGCAAATAAAAATAAACATAAAATCACATTTCACAGTTGTGACAAAAAGCTAAATCCAAAAAGTGTAACTATTTATTTGTAACAAGTGGGAGTCTTTCATGGCCGTAGAGTTCATCAAATGAGCACATACTTGGCTTAAAAAAATGCATTAGTATCAATTTAAAACTAGGCTAAAATACGCTTCTGCTTCATTCCTTATGTTGCGTTCAGGTTGCTGTACGTCCAGCAGAAACAAACAAGCTAAAAAGTCTAAGGTAAGATTCGTAATGCGAACGGATTCACCCTCATTCAGTGCATTTAAATAGTGAAGAAAGAAGGTTAATACCGGTGTAATGCTCCACATTAACGTGTCAAACTTAATGCCAACAATGTTCTTTAAAAAATAAAAAACAAGACAACAATAGCATACTTCATTCGCACCAGGATTCAGTTTGTTAATGTATTTAAGTTCAGTTTTAGTGCACATAACATATTAAAGCTGCTATGCTCCATATTGATGAATGTAGTCCAGGCCTTTTCCCTTCTGTCCTTTTATCAAAGCAACATGGTGGAGTAAAAAGATAACTATACTTATACTTATATACAATGAGCTACTTTTCATCAGTAAACCGTCACAAAATAAGTAAATTGTGTATATAAACGTAAGTACATGCATTTGTGTGTGTCCATATTATAGGTATGTTTTCGCTGGATTTGAGGACACATCCTCATTTTCACTTTCGACTGATAACCTCTCCTCCATTTCTGCTCGTTTCAGCTGAGACTTTGTCGACGGCGCCTCACTGTATTCAGACTTTGTCGACTCCGGCCTTTTCATCTGAGACTTTGTTGATGGTGCCCATGATTGTTCTGACCCCAGCCTCGAGCCCTGCACAGGCCCGTCCTCCCAGGGAGGTCTTGTGGACAGCGGAGGCTTCGTTGACGCTCTGTCGTAGCTTTGAGACCTGGGAAACGCCGCTCCGGCAGGCTGAGGTGTCGCTCCTCTGCTGCGTTGAGAACTCGCCCCGTTGGAGGAGCGGACCATCAGGTAGCGGACAGAAGGGCTCTTGTCTGCATCATGGTCTTTGAGGGGGCACGCTGAGCTGATGAACAAACCCCCTCCCAGAATGAGCAGGATGGACGCTCCCCAGCCGATGTAGAGGCTGGCTCCGATCTCCCTCCGCTGAGCATCTATGGAGGCGCTGTAGAACTTCTTCACCACGGACCCGGCCGCCCACGATGTGGGAATCAAACACAGCAGCCCTGTGACAATCAAAACTGCCCCCGCTGCTACGGCCACCTTGCCTTTAACCGCTTCTTCTCCATCCAAAAAGCGAGTGCACGTCCCTCCAACGAATGCCAGAATGAGGCCCGCGCTGCCCGTAACGATGGCGAGGACGATGAGAGCCCTGGCGGCCTGCAGGTCAGCGCTGAGAGCGAGGAGAGACTCGTAAGGTTTGCACTGGATCTGCCCTGTGCTCTGGACCACACAGGTCATCCAGATGCCCTCCCAGATGGTCTGGGAGGTGACGATGGTGCTTCCAACGAAGGCCGTGACCCGCCACATGGGCATTATGCAGCTGATGATGACCCCTGCCCAACCCAGGAGGCACAGGGCGCTGGCCAGCATCTGCATCCCCATAGAGGCCATGACGTACAGTAGAGGTGGAGGGAAGATCTCTGAAGAGGCTCGAGAAATCCTCACAGACCTTTGTGTGAAGTGCTCTGGTGGTTTCTGTGGAGCTTCTTTTGCTTTCACTCCTGATGACTCTTCTCCTCTCGTGTGAGCTTTTCTTTGTCTTTCTCAACGTGTGGTGTTGCCGTTTTCATACGCCTCCATTTTTGTGCGTTTCTTCAGCTATTTTTTTTGATTTGCCACAGTTGCAATGTTGTATCTGTCCCAGGAACGCAGAGCCCCGTCTGACTATTTCAGTTGTCCGTCCAGCCTGCAGTAGCTTGACTCCAGGTGTGTCACTTCATTTGTTTACAGCCTACTTTTCCACTGTCCCTCCTCCTTCGTATCCTTAAATGCTGTCCTCTCCTCCCCCCCCCCCCTCTCTTTATTTCTCTACCTGAGAGTGCTCTTTCTTTTCTGTCACCTGAGCGGCTGCCTGTGTGCTACTGGTCAGGTGTAGATGCACCACACCTACTCTATAGGGAAACAAAAGGGGGAGGAGGTTGACAGAAGAACAGAGAGAGAGAGGTAGCTGTGAAACCGTGACATCACCTATTCCCTCCCCTATTATCTGTGTCTGACGAGATTATTTTGGAAACGAAGAGCTTTGGACGAAGCAGAGAATGATATGGCCTCTGGGCGTTCAACATGTCTATAAGATGCACACTCGTGAGGCGCCGCATCGTCGTCTTTGTTCTGTCACACACTATCTTGCTGCAGAAATAAGATTTGATTCAAAAGTTAATACTTGTGAAAGCTCAGTGTGCGTGTATAGCCTGCATGTGAATGATGCGTGCATGCAGGATGTATTTGTGTAACAAGAGGAGAACAATGTGAAACACAATCTCCTGGGACAAAACCAGTTTCATTCTAGCAGCGGCTACTGCGCAGAAAAACCTGTTTGAAACATGCAAAACCCCTCCCCATACGCAAACACACACACGTGCACACACACACACACGCACACACTACTTAACCTTTTAATCAGGCTCAAAATAATCTTTAATCTTGCCGTCCTTGTAAAATTCAGAAGGGTACTTTTATTCATTTTTCCCACCACAACATTTTGACAAACTAAATTTTCGTTTTCCCACAATTCTATACTCATGTTTAAAGGACACAAGAAATATCTCTCTCTTGTACTTAGTTTAAGGTTTAAAGAGGGAATACTACATACTAGGGCTGTCAATCGATTAAAATATTTAATCACGATTAATTGCAAATGAATCGCACATTTGTTCAAAATGTACCTTAAAGGGAGATTTGTCAAGTATTTAATATTCTTATCCACATGGGAGTAGACAAATATGTTTGCTTTATGCAAATATATGTATATATTTATTATTGGAAATCAATCATCAACACAAAACAATGACTAATATTGTCCAGAAACCCTCACAGGTGCATTTAGCATAAAAAATATGCTCAAATCATAACATGGCAAACTGCAGCCCACCAGGCAACAACAGCTGTCAGTGTGTCAGTGTGCTGACTTCACTATGACTTGCCCCAAGCTGCATGTGATTATCATAAAGTGGGCATGTCTGTAAAGGGGAGACTCATGGGTACCCATAGAACCCATTTTCATTCACATATCTTGAGGTCAGAGGTCAAGGGACCCCTGTGAAAATGGCCATGGTAATTTTTCCTCGCCAAAATTTGGAGCGTTATTTAGCCTCCTTTGCGCAAGCTAGTTTGACATAGTTACCAATGGATTCCTTATCTTCACTCTAGCTTTAAAAATGAGCCCAGTACAATCTCCGGAAGATCCATTGTGTTAATGCATTACAGAAATGTCGTTGAAATGTGTTGTTAAAACAAATTTGCGTTTCCTTTGACAGCCCTACTACATACACACATTCAAACTGAAAACATACACACAGTTATCACTCAGTCTCTTTGTTTATTTAGCAACGCTTCTTTGGCAGGAAGCTCACATTGTCACTCAACCTGTTTGTAAGGATTCTTTTGTGTACACTTGAAAAACCTGATACACTTTTCAGTGAGTTTTCTGGTGCATGTCATCACTCTAACTGTTCCTCCCTTTGAAAAAAACAACAACGCAGTGACGAGATGGAAACGTCTCACATGCTGACGAATATTTGTCTTACAAATGACTTAAAAATCGGAAGAAAATTCTGTGAATCAGTCGCAGCTTGATCGAGGAAGAGTAGAAAGTATCAGGCTTGGATACAAAACACTAACTACACAGGCAGATTTCACGTAAATATACAATGTGTTTCATACATCAGCAGTCATGTTCTGAATCTCACACGTCATAGAAAACATGATGGGTGAGTATGTGCAAACAACATATAAGGAAAACTGTGTAAACGAGTAATGGTGTAAAATACAAAAACATTGTATAAAACTGCACATTTTACAACTCATATGGAGACTAAAACTTGCATCAAAAAGACAAAAAACACATGCTTAAGTTACACTCATACTGCAAACGTTCCTATCTATTTCAACCACATTATGGACATGATTGTTGTAAATGGTGGACTCATCTTCATGGGACAAACAGAGGGTGAAACTTTCAAACCGACAGTCCCAGTTCTGCTTCCCGCTGAAGATCTAGACGTAGGCCTTGCTGCTGTGCATAGAGACAGCCTTGGAGTACTTCACATCGTAGTCGTTCTCGTCTTTGGGGGGACAGGAGCTGCACAGGAGGGCCCCACCCAGGAACAGCAGCCCCGCGGCGCCCCAGCCGATGTAGAGCGAGGCCCCCAGCTCCCTCCTCTGAGCGTTGGTCATGACGGGGTTGTAGAAGTCACGAATGATGGTGTTAGCGGTCCAGCAGACGGGGATAAGCACCAAGAGGCCCGCGATGATGAAGATGATTCCAGAGGCGATGGCCACTTTGCACTTTTGCCTTTCGTCCTCCCACAAAGTTGGTGCACTTGCCCCCGATCACGCCGAGAAGGAGCCCCAAGAGCCCGGCGATGATGGCGATGATGACGAGTGCTCTGGCAGCCTGCAGGTCTTGAGGTAAGGCCAGGAGCGAGTCGTAGACTTTGCACTGCATCTGGCCCGTACTCTGGGTCACACAGTTCATCCACAAACCCTCCCAGATCACCTGAGAGGTGACGATGTTGGCACCGATGAAGGCTGTGACTCTCCAGGGGGGGAGAGCGCAGATGATGATGCTCCCCAGAAAGCCGATGATGGCCAGGACCAAACCCAGACACTGTCTTCCACCAGACACCATGCTGAAGCTCTGTCGGTCTCTTCAAAGAGGCAACACCGTGAGCTACAGAGAGCTGATTTACCTATGAGACAGACTAAGGAGCAGGTAGAGGTTTTTATTTCCCACTTAGAGAAGAAGCTGACAGTGGCTGCCTCACTTGCAGGTTTTGTTGTTAAGGGAGAAATCAGAGGAGGAGTTTGCCGCCATTGCCTCTCAGCTGAAACTGGTTTGTGGAGAAATCTCATCTGACCACATTGCTTCTCTACAGAGATGCACACAGAAGCCCCTGTGTGGTCAAAACCACTGAAATACAGACCACAGACACACTGTATTCCCCCATCAACACACACGCATTATTGTTCTGTACATTTAAAAGGACAAATCAGTAATGAAGACAGTACAGTGTTTGCTTGGAGGAAAGGAATTCTGCATAGATGAACTTACCAAGTGATCAGCACTCACTCACAAAATGTCACTGTGATAACCTCAGTTTTAGCGCCAGTTTCTGCTTTGTTTTGATTAATTTAAAATTAAATTAAACTGTTTTTCACACCTGTGAGACCATCCAGTTGTGATTTATTACCCATGTCTCTTTGTACAACTATTCATGTAACCTTTAACTACAAAAACACACATTAAATCCCCAAGTAAAGACGTTAGAGTGAGGATACTAGCTTGTTGGGAAGGAGGCTAAATAATGATCCAAAGTTACGCTAAATTTTGGCGAGGAAAAGCTGGTATGGCATTTTCAAAGGGGCCCCTTGACCTCTGACCTCAAAATATGTGAATGAAAATGGGTTCTATGGGTACCCACGAGTCTCCCCTTTACAGACATGCCCACTTTATGATAATCACATGCAGTTTGGGGCAAAAAACATGCAGTTTTTTTAATGTAGTATAAATGTCTTATTTTCGCCTATTCTAAAAATGATGTATTTAAATATTTCTGCATACTGGGGTCCCTAAACAGTCTTGGACTGGACTGACTTGGGTATGACTGTAAAGCTGAGACTCTTGTGGATTCAATGAGTCCAATTGTATTCATGTGTAATGATGTTAGTCCTCATAATAGCCTTTATACTATGGCTATAGTCAATAGTCTTTATACTATGACAGTTTTCCTAAAATTAGATTTAAAAAAAAAAAATCGTTAATATATCGCCAAGCTTACAGTATCAAAATATACCGAAATATATTGAATCATTACCTCAGTATCATGATACGCATCGTATCTCCAGATTCACTGCCCTAGTGACACTGAAATATGTGAGTCATTCACCGTGAATGTCAGTGCTTCCATTTGGCAATGATCAATAGCTTTGAAATGGTTCCCAGACATCACTTCCTATGACTATCGATACTAGAGAAGTGTGATGACATGTATGTGTTTGAATGCTCACATGACAACATCCCTGGAGGGCAATCCCCCTCCTGTTCCTCTCCTACAGCAGAGTGAGGTCAGCTACAGAGCACCGCCTGTGGACGTGGTCAGTGTTCACTGTGCTGCAGAGTGACGCAGCAGATATCTGCTGAACTGTGCTGCAAAAGTTGTCCTTGAGCACAAATCTGACACTTTGCTAACGTTGTGGCACTTAGGAAAGCTGTAGCTGACCTTCATTCAGGTCATCCATTGTATTAAAGTGGATTTTTTTCTAACAAAAAATACAATACAAAGTAAGGATTAAAGATACAGTGTGTAGGATTTGGTGGCATCTACTGGTGTGGTTGCAGGTTGCAACCAACTGAATACCCCTCCGTTCACTCCTCCCTTTCCAACACTGCGGTAACGCAAGCCACCGAGTGTAAAACCGCGGTAACACCGTTCACCTCGCTCAGAAGCCATCCTTACCATAATAACACTACTTTAGGAGCAACGGAAATCAGATGGCCGCTGGTGGTACCACAGCTCACATTACCGCAGTTTCACAAGCGTGTCGGAGAGCTACGGTGGCCTTCAGGTAACGTAAAAACGTGAAAGGCTCTCTCTAGAGCCAGTGTTTGGTTTGTCCGTTCTGGGCTACTGTAGAAACATGGTGGAACAACATGGTGGACTCCGTGAAGAGGACCCGCTCCCTATGTAGATATGAAGCGCTCATTCTAAGCTAACGAAATCATAGCGATTCTTATTTTCAGGTGATTATACACTAATGAAAACATACTCGTTAATATTATATTCCATTTCTGCTAATAGATCCCCCTAATTGTTATACACTGGTCCTTTAAGTCAGTCCAGCACATAAAGATGAGCCAGCGCAGTGAATCTGAACTGAAAAAGTGATTATGATTGCTAATTTTCTCTCTTATATGGCCGTGATTTTATTTCTAAAAATACAAATTTGCACTTTTATCTTAATCTGATCAAATTCCTGTTTTTCCTTTGGATTCCACATGATATGATATCATATTTGCCCTAATCTTTTTACATAGCGTATTTCAGTAAATCATGCAATAAATTAAAAAAAAATGAAATCTGCATTTTGTCATCACAACATTATCTCTGGAGGAAGAAAAGGAAAAGATAATATTCTACAAAAATGTGTACATGTTCCTTCTATTGATAAAGATAACAGGAGGTGTGAAACCTATTGACTCTATTTTATAAAATGTGTGTTTAAAGAGCGGTGCAACTCATAAAATTAAGCCCTTAACACATATATTTCCTCCTTTTATTTTCTCATAAGTAGCTTTAATAGTTGTTGAAATAATCTTATTTCACACTAGTAATATATATGTCGTTTATCATCTTGTTCTAGTTCTTCATTGAAGTTTATGTTTATAAAAGTTCCACTTTTAGACTTTATTTATTTTATGGCTGCACCATAATTATATACCGAATATATTGGACATATTTGGAAACCAGAATTAGAAATAAAATGTTGTCTGTTTGAGCAGCATGAGTTTGTGATGACTGGTCCACCAGCAGGCCGCTGCTTACAAACCCAGATATCCCGAGTAATGATAACAATGATCAGCATTAAATAACGTGAAAAGAAACGATCAGTGACCACTGTTAAGTGATTATAGTATTCAGTCATTCTCAGAGCGATGATCCATGCAGATCCCCCATCCAGATTTAGGCGGTATTCTAATAATATTCACTGGGCACTGTTGTGGCTCTGCTGGGAACGTCACGCACCAGATTTGGATTCATTCCCATGAATAAGCCCGTCCCCTTGTCTGGTGTCCCTGATCTGTTTGAGGGATTACAGCCAAACTGCTCGGATGCTGGTTGTGTCCACTGAGGCTGATTATAGAGCCCGCTCTGAGCTTTATTCAGGGAGTTATGCTCATGCACTTGGGCCACGTGCACTACCATGCTGCTTGGCGTCTGACGGTCAGACATCCTCAAGCTGTTTGTTCTCCTGTCATCAGACCTCAGAGTGGCCATGCGGGATGCAGCGTCGCTGTATTGAGAGTTGGTGCTGATGTAGGAATAGTGGGGAGGTGGGGTTCTCTCCTGCTCCCCACAGACGAAGCAGATCAGAGCACCGCCGAGCAGGAGCAGCACAGAGGAGGCCCAGCCGACGTAGATGGAGGAGCCCACCTCTCTCTTCAGGGCCGCTGTCAGAAAGGGGTCATTGTAGATATAGATAGTTGCTGCTGCAGACCAGCTGACTGAAACCAGGCACAGGATGCCAGCTAGGACACACAGAGCTCCACCCAACAGACACGCCTGGAAAAACAGAGGACATCAGGGACGAACTGGGACTGAAATTCAGCTCGGGACTTTGAGATGAGAGGACTTTTATGCGAGCGGGCGGAGGGCGCGAGATGAAAACTTTTTGGCAGGAATTTTATAGTCAAGATGACATGAAAAATGCATTTTAACTCTTTTAGATCACAACCCCGGCCATATTTTGCACGTATTTAACAATATATGCAAAAAAAGTACAAAAAAAGATTTCTATCAATTTGTAACCCCACCCTATATAATTTTGCTTAAATACCAATAAAAAATTGATCACAAAAAAAAACCGATTTATATTAAAATCTTTTCTTCCTGTAAAACAAAATATGACATATGGTTACGTAAGCTAGTACCAACCAAATTCAACCAATAAGATCATGACATCATCCATCAATCAACCTGCAACTTTTAGCGACAAGCAAGGTGTGTGTGTGGACCATAGACTGTATATAAAGATGGACGACATGACAGCTCCCCAAAAGTGAAGCCAAAACATCTAAACAATCTAAACTGAAATGGGAAAAGCCTTGAGGTGGCTCCTGCATACTTGATTTTGAGGCTCTGTCTTGCAGAAGGACCATGTGTCAAAATCTTAAACACTTTGATTATATGATTTGATATTATTCCTACATAGTGCATATTCCTAAATACATCTGTGTCTCTTCAAATTGCCACAAACTAACTAACATACAGGATCAACAGCTTACATTACAGCCCATGACAGTGTTTCCTTGCAGATCCCAAAACACCCAGTCTACACGATATGAATAAAACGTCAGCACCTTTTTTCTGGAGGAGTAGGTGGTCGGAGGCTGTAAGGGATCAGGTGGAGCGCCGCTACAGTTGGCTACGCCTCCGCCGAGAAGGGTGACAATGAAGCCCAGGAGGCCGGCGATGATGGAGATCAACGTGAGGGCGCGTCCAGCCTGGATATCAGAGGTCATAGTGGTGGATGTTGTGTGTCTCTTGCACTGCATCTGACCTGTGGCCTGAAGGACACAGTGTAACCACAGACCGTCCCACACCTACAGAGACAGAGACAGAGGGAACAGTCATCGAGTTTTGAAAAACTCGACAAGATATTATGTTTTGATGAGGTGGTCCATAAACTCTGAATTCCTGTTTTTGTGGTGAGAAGCAGTTTATATGCTCAATAATGCTCTGTGTTGATGCAGAGTTAAAAATGATATTTAAAGGTACAATGTGTAGGATTTGGCGGCATCTAGCGGTACGGTTGCTGATTGCAACCAACTGAGTACCCCTCTGCTCACTCCTCCCTTTCCAAGACTGCAGTAACGTGAGCCGCCGAGTGCAAAACCGTGCTCACTCAGAGGCCATCCTTACCATAATAACACTACTTTAGGAGCAACAGAAGTCAGATAACTGCTGGCAATACCGCGGTTTTGCAAGTTTTTTCCGCAGCTCACAGCTTCACAAACATGCAAGAGAACTACAGTGGCCTTCAGGTAACGTATACACGTGAAAGTCTCTCTCTAGAGCCAGTGGGTCGTGTTAAGAAAATAACCCCCAAGTTGTGAAACTCTTGCAAGATGGAAGTGTAAGGCATTGACATCTAATAGTTAAGGTTAGGCAGTGACCTCGAATAGTTAAAGGCAGGGTTGACGATGTTATCCGGTATACACTATTTGTTATAGTGGATGAAATGGTCTTTACACCCCGACAGCGATCCATTACTTATGAGCTCTGAAAAAGGACCGGAAAAGAGCCATCAAAGGAACCCCGAGGGGAGGGGGTGGGTTTAGACGGAGCTCCTGAGGCGATGCTACTTTCAAATTATACTCGCTTTCCAACATCGTCGACCCTATCTTTAAGGTTAGGCATTGACCTTGAATAGTTAAGGTTAGGCGTTGACCTCGAAATAGTTAAGGTTAGGCGCTGACCTATAATAGTTAAGGTTAGACATTGACCTTGATTAGTTATGCTCTGCTGATTCTAACCTCCTTATTTTCAGTCTGTAAGGTATATTTGTTGTTACTGATACAACATGGTAGATGATCAGATTTAACCAGTAGTATGTGAAATACATTTCTCTGTGCATATATATCGACTTACCGATTGTGCCGTCACAATATTTGCTCCCACAAAAGACGTCTCTCTCCACACTGGTAGTCCACATGCCAAACACACTCCTAAAACTCCCAGCAGAACCAGAGCCAGACCCCCGATCTGCCTGCCCTGCCCTCCCATTTAAAAAATATTCAGCAATAAACTAAAACCACAGCAACAGTAATTCACCAAAAATATCCACTGTGCATTTCTCTGGTGTTGTTTCTGCTGAAATAGAGAGTCTCGTCAGCTGTTGTGTTTTGTTCTGTTACGTTCAGTCAGATGACACAAAGATCAACAGAGATATGCAAACGTGGTCCAGAGAGAGGCAACTGGTGAGCTATCTGTAAATATACGTAGAGTATAATCAAACACCTCTGAGCTACAACCAAATCAAGTTTTTCAGGCTTTTATACACATGGAAACGGCTGATGTAGAGCACAGAGGTTCTCAAAGTAACATGTTTTTCTCTTCTCTGGGCATCACATATCTCTAGGGAGCATCTTCTTTTTTTTTTCAATCCAAGCAACTTTTGTAACTTGCAATATGCTAAAATATGTAGTTTTAAAAATAATAGTGTGAAAGACAAAAAAAATGCAGAACCTTTGTACAAAAATACAAATATACAAGGTGAATTTATTGGTTTGTTGAGATGCAAACATGTTAACATTCATAGTTTCCTTCACTTGACATGGCAACAACAACAGCAAACATATTGTTCAATTACTCAATACTGAGGAAAAAAGGCAGGAAAAAGTCTACCAGTGAACATTGTAGGTGTTTACAGTACAATTCAACTTGTTTCACAACTCTTATGTGATAAAAGAGTAATAATAAAAACATTTCTTGGCCTTATTCTGTTTCAAGTAGCTGAAATTTGTCTCTCAAAATTCCTATTCCTTTCTTGTTGCAAACAAAGACACATTTCATTGGCAGGTAAAAAAAATACAGTTTAGTATTATGATTAAACATGACACCAGTGGTCTGTAAAAGTCTTAAAAGTGATTGTTCTTGCAGCATTCATAATGTATTCTGTACATAATAAAACATCAGCCCGTTCTCATTCCCAGGGCGCAAAGTACCGATGCTTTGTCACGGCCGTTGGCGTTTGATACCGACGCACAAGACACCCTTTAGCGTCGGTATGAGACACACCAAGCTTCCTATTAACTACAATGTAAACTTATCCGCGGCAACAGTAAACGCACAGGGAAAGTGCTGTGGGGATGTAGTTTAAAGGGCAAAAGAGACACACAGGGTGGGAGGTGGATGGGTCCAACAAACACTTTAATCCAAGCTTGAACCGCTGTTCATGTCCTGTGCGTGAGGTTACAATCAGCTGGTTGTTTGTGTCCCGTGTTCACATTCATTGTTATTTTCACTGTACAAATATAGTAGTTTTAAGCCCAATCATGTGGGGTTTTTTTCTAACTAGAGTGGTTGTGTTGCCTGAATCTAAGCAAGAGTTTTTTTTTAATTCACAACATTAAGCACGTGTTTACTGAGACCAAAAAGTGACGCCGAGGGGTCTGACAAAGCGCCAGTATGTGAGGAGTTGGTATGAGAACGCGTTGAAAAAACATCACATATACTCAGATCTCTAAATTAAACATCATTAAACATGTTTTCTTCAGTTAACATCCTGTAATATCATATAATACAACTACTGGCTCAACCAGAATTCATTATTTCATTCTTCACTTTAAAACAGCTGCATGCCCTCGTCGTGCAATATATTATATACTTAAATATGCTACACAATTTCATATTTTACACAGATTGGTTGTAAAATGTCAGTATAGTGCATTTTAAGGTTGAAATAAAAGATGAAAAAGAATCAAAGACAAAGTCCATCACACTAAACACATTACCGCACATTTTCAACAACAGTACGTATTTGACGTCTGTGTACTCTCCTTCTCTCTTCTCGTCCTCTGCATCTGTAGGTGCTACCCAACACCCCTCCACCGATGATGAGCAGAGCTCCAGACGCCCAGCCTACATAGATGGAGGCCCCGAGCTCCCCCCTCCTCTCCGAGGTGGGCAGGGGGTTGTAGAAACCCGTGATGATGCTGTAAGCCGACAAGCTGACAGGAATAATGCACAGGAGTCCTGCTAATATGAACACCAGCCCTCCAGCCAGGCCAATGTTAGCTTTGGTCAGCCAGTCGCCACGTAAGAAGTTGGTGCAGCGTGCCCCGACCACAGTGAGCCCGAGGGCCACCACGCTGACAGCGATGGAGACGCAAATCAAAGCCCTGGACGCCTGCAGATCCTGCGGTAAAGCCAGAATGGAGTCGTAGGCCTTACACTGCGACTGACCCGTACTCTGGATCACACAATTCATCCATAAACCTTCCCAGAAGACCTGAGAGGTGACGATATTTGCCCCAATAAAGGCCGTCACCTTCCACATGGGCAGTCCGCAGATGAGGATGGTGCCAAAAAAGCCGATGATTGCCAAACACACACCAACGAGTTGCGTCTGCATGTTGCCAAAAAACAAATAGGAGGCATGTATTTAAGTCAAAGACGGCAACAAAGTCCACCTTCAGTTGAGCTGGAGATCATTTTAAACCACAAGCTTTCACTCGGCTGTAAACGGCAGCAGTGTCGGTGTTTTGCTGTGTGGTTTTGCGCTGCAGGTGTGAGACGGAAGAGCAACAGGGAGGGGACTCTGCTAGTTTGCGGATCAGGTTTCCTGCTTGTCCTGATTTCTCCTCTCTATGAATAGGAGGAGAAAGCTGCAACAAAAGCGCTCATGTATGAAAGACTGCTTTGTGAGCCAAAATGAAAGGCTCAGATCACAAATTTTAAATAGATTTCAAGCGCTCATTTTAACCATTTCTAGAAAAGCAAGGCAAGCTTTCACATATCTTCAGGTCAGACTTATATTATTATATTAAAGGTGCAGTGTGTAACATCTGGCGGCATCTAGTGGTGAGGTTGCAGATTACAACTTCTCCCGTAACGTTATCGACTCCGACCCAAGCAGGAAAAGTTTGGTATGTCCGTTCTGGGATGCTGTAGAAACATGGCGGCCGGCTCTGTGAAGAGGACCCGCTCCCATACTTGCCAACCCTCATGATTTCCCCGGGAGACTTCCCGTTTTTCATTGCCCTCTCCCTCTCTCTGCCCTTCGCGGGGTCACAATTCTCCCGCATTTCCTACGATTTATGGCATTTTTTCCTTTTTGTTATCTCAAACTGTTTCTGGTGCAACGTGTATAAGCCATAAGCCTTACTGTTTCAACCTAGACGACAATACAGCTACACCAAATGACTTTTTCCCAGCGGAGGAAATCTGCTTGCAACACCACGGCGCGGTTTGAGCTGCGCTCGCCGCACATCACAGCATCACAGCAAAGCCGTCGTGGCGCAAGCCTTTGGAAATAACGGGTTTCAGAGTGGTGCCGTTGTCGCATTGTGTCTGAAAGGACCTTCGTTAAGTGAGAGACGGAGAGAGAAATGGGGAATACTAAGAGAAAGAAATACTCAAGCAGGGCAAAATGAATGAAAGAATGAAAACTGATGATAATTAGTTTATGCCAGAGATTCAAACAAGTTTATGCCAGAGGGGCGAATTATTCAGTTTTCTTTCCTGAGAATTAAAAGTCAAATTAAAAGTAGGCCTATTTAACATAAAAATGCTGTTGCAGTGTACTTATTTAGTTATTTTCATTCTTTAAAAGTCACCAGAATGCAGGAAACAAAGTCTCTGAAACTCTAAGACCCCCCACTTTTGAAACCCTCCTTATTTTTAATGTCTCAAGGTTGGCAAGTAAGCCTGCTCCCTGTGTAGATATGAATGGCTTATTCTAAGGTAACGAAAACACAACTTTTATTTTCAGGTGATTAAACACTAAAGAAAACATACTTATTAATATTATATTCCAATTCTGCTAATAGACCCCCCTAGTTGTTACACACTGGTTCTTTAAATCCTGAGATTTTATATGAATGCATGATTCTAAAAAAGCATCCTACCTGTACAGAGTTTGGGGGTAATTAAACACTTGACAGAAGACACACACACTGATAGTAGATGCTCACCTGTGTGATTTCATTTAAAACCATGCACAGATTATACTACTAAAAAGAAAGCGTTCAAGATTTCCATCCTGGTTTAAGAAATGTTCTGCAGATGAATCAGATCTACGGCCTGCAAACTTCAGGAATTCTTTAGTTACTTAGAGTTTGATCTCTAAGGAATAGTTTGACATTTGGGGAAATACGCTTTCTTGCTGAGAAGATCGACACCGGTCTCATGTATATACGGAAAATATGAAGCCACAAACAGTAACAAACTGAGTGCCACCGTACATATAGGACAGATGAGACAATAGGAGAAGACATACACATCTCAAGGCAGTACAAAAGAAAGGGATAGCACAGCAGCGTAATAAATAGTGTAAACATCAACATCCACATATTCATGGACACCACAATCCTCAGTACAACCACCAGTCACGGGGAGGGTATGTGGCAGGTCACTTCTTGGTCAGACTATTGGTGCAGATTAAACAAACAAAATATAACTTGTTAATTGATGAATTTTAGAGATGATAAATGTTTGTTTTTTTACCTTTGGACAGAGCCAGTTCAGCTGTTAGCCCTGAAGACATTTTGACGACATGTCACAGTAGGAAAAGCACAGGTGTAAATAATAATGAATGATGGCTGTGTTGCATTTAGCTGCTTTGATTTCAGGTTCCTTGTGTCGTGCATGCTGCCTCACTGTCACATGAATAGAACGGAGCCATTATTAGTGTTATTATTAGTAACACCTGTGCTTTTCCTACCATGACAAGTCAAGATGTCTGCCGTGAGAAAGGCCTATGGAAGGAAAAAAATATCCCACAATGAAATGAGTCTTCTAGATACAAAAATCCCCACTGTGCGAGTCTCGTGCAACGCATCACAAAAGCACAGGTGTAGTTAGCATCGGTTCGGGGGCTCACTGAACCCCCTAGTGACCGTAGCAAAACATGCCCGTAGGGATTTAAATATTATCTAAATATCTTTTTCAAATAACACAGAATAAGAATCCAACAAGATAACTTTTGTGGCCTTTTTTTATTAACCTGATGGAGATCCAAATACACTATACCTCTGTGTTTTAACATATATGCTATGGTTCATATTAGACACCATGGGGTTGGTCTATCAGTGAGGTGTCAATAAAGCACCTTTTTCTAGTAGAAAAGCACTGGCAGGGAGTTCCTATGTGACGAATCGAGAGTCTTTCTGAAAAGTTCAGAGATTTTCAACTAGAAGCGCTTGGAGCAGACGCACAAAAAAAAAAAAGTCAGAGTGCTTTGAAGACAGAAACTGGGTGTAGCAATTTTCTCTAGGTGGCCGCACTCAACTCAGACACAGCCTATTAGTTGGGATATGAAAATACACTTGCTGGTATACAGATTATACATTTTCGAGTAAACAAAGCCTCTGTTGAATACATTACAAGCATAAAGTTCAAAACTGCATCTATATGCAAAAGTATTCATAAGTGTTCCAAGATCTCTACTGCTCACTAGAGTAAGTGAATGAACAAGCTAGTGATTTCAGATAGCCTACAAGGGTGTTTTTTTTTTGTTTTGTTTTTTTAATTTGTGCATGCTGGTTCACTGGGACACTTAAAATACAAAATGGAGACCTTGTTAATTAGTACCATGTGCTTCTCATACCTTGTCTAAATGTTTGTGAAAGACCTACTGCATCAGTTGCAATCACTGCAACTGATGCACACAACCTCTGGCTTAACATTTAAGACTTTCAGCCACCACTTGACCATTAAACATGAAGGTTAACGCAGCCTAAAAGTGACTTTACTGAAACACTTGACAGCCTAAATGAGCTGCAAAGTAGCTGTTCCTGCTGAATGTTGGCATTTACTTTTATCAGAGTTTAAAAGTTGACACCAAGGTAAAGAGGCACCTATACCAACTAGGTTGAATTCAGCTTATATTAAAGGCTTTGTCAAGACCAAACCACCATCTTAAAACCATCATGTTCCACTTGAAACATTCACCACACAAACAAGAAAAGCTAGTGATCAAATGAACATTTAATTTATTAAAAATAATCAATAAAACACCTTGAAATGATAAAAAGAGCATAAAAATTTACTATGAAGAGTAAAGTCCAGTTTCCTAGAGTAAAATAAGTATGCAGCCATTTTAAACATAGGCTCCTGCACTGGCTGCTGAGCGCGGGGCAGAGTATTTGGCAGAGTATCTGCTGTCCTTACGCTGCCGACACTGGCAGCAGAGCAGTACTCCTCCGATCAGCAGGAGTCCAGCCGATCCCCAGCCGATGAACAGCGACGCTCCGAGCTCCCTCCTCTGTGCATCGATCATAATGGGGTTGTAGAAGTTCCTGATGACCACGTGAGCAGACCAGGACACGGGGATCATGCACAGGATCGCACCGACGATGAAGAACACCCCCGCAGCGATGGTTACCCTGCTCTTGGCGTCCTCGTCTTCAATGCAGTTGGTGCATTTCCCCCCTGCGATGGAGAGCAGGATTCCCATCAAGGCGACCAGGATGGAGATCACAACCAGGGCCCGGGCCGCCTGCAGATCACGAGGGAGGGCCAGCATGGAGTCGTAGACCTTGCACTGCATCTGTCCGGTGCTCTGCTTCACGCAGTTCATCCACAGGCCCTCCCAAAAGGTCTGCGCCGTCACGATGTTGTTCCCAATGAAAGCAGACACCTTCCACATGGGCATGGCGCAGATGATGATGTCGCCAAGGAAGCCGATGGTTGCCAGAAAGACGCCCAAAATCTGGAGACCTGCAGATGCCATGTTTGTCTCACTCTGAGCAGAAGTAACAATGAAATACAAGGATTTTATTTTTGGAGTTGTCACCTGCAGCTTTTATACCCACATGGTAGGCTGTAGTCTCTCCTGATTGGTTGTTCAAAATTGTTCAAATTGAAAACACCTGTGGTCGTTAAGTCAGCCCCATATTGTCAACCACACTGGTAGAAGCTCAAATGTGATAATTTTGTGAAGGTTTTTTGGGAGATTGCAGCTGTCCACATGTCAAATGTTTTGTTTCAAATACAAATATAAACTGTATTAATTGCATCTGTTTATTTATTTATTAATAATTCATATTATTAATCTGAAATATTCTCTATTATTTATTTTTCTCTTCATTATTTTCTTTCTTGATCTGTGACATTTGAAAACTGAAATTGAAGCATATTCAAAACATGTAGAAAGGTCTCAGGTGCATTTATGTGACTTTAGTGAATTGTCTTTCATGTGAACCATGAGAAGAAATATGATGGATGTAGCATGGATTGCATTCTGCAATATGCATCAACAATATATAAATATTTTCCTGTTTTACATTTTGAAGCGTCTATAAAGAGCTAAACATTACATTTAATTGATGACTGCCTGTTTATCTCCTTATTTCATGCTCTTTTACCGGAGCAGCAATCGAGCTGAGTGATTCCACCTGTGCTGATTAGCCAGCGAGCCTCAGCTGATCTGAGAGCTGTACTACTACACAGAAAGTTCCACAGAGGTGTCTGTGGGTCAGGATCATATACAGTCTATGGTCAGGAGAGGTCGTTTTGATGGCCGCCACACAGCTGATTTACATGCCGGTAACCCTCCTGCACACACTTTACTTTTCTGTAGTTTAAACTTAATAGTTAATTTACTCCTCAGTGAGTTTTGTTGACCTTTTGACCTCATGCACACACACATCCGCAAACAGATAAATGACGACACAGCTGTTGTTTCATACATACTCATAGTTTATTTGGTATTGGCAGGACATTAGTTTCTATTTGTGCTGCACGCATTAACTTCTGTGCAGTCTTAAGCCTTAAAGCGGCAGTAGGCAGAATGTTTTTTGGTCAGAAATTCCATAATGACCTTTCAGCATATTGTAATTCAAGTGTTCTGAGAGAAAACTAGAGAAAACTAGTTTTCAGGTTTTAAAAAATCTGTTCATTCAACGGAGGCTGCTGTAAATCACTCACAAACGGTCAAACTAGGCAGCGCTGATCAACTATGAATCAATATTCTGTCACAGCAATGCCTATTTCTCAAATGTTTTCAGAAACATCTTGTAGTGTACTGTTTAGCTGTAAAATGAGAAAGTTTGCTCCGGCTGGTGGGCAGTGCTTTCTCATTTTACAGCTGAACAGTACACTACAAGATGTTTCTGAAAACATTGTATGTGGAAAAAAAGGTTCCAAAAAAGTAGCATACTTCAAGTTTATTTTATGAAGTCAAATTAAGTTCAAGTATATTTCCCAAGGATACTTTATTTAGTCAGTATACTAATATCAGTGTACTAGTAGTATACTTTTAACTGTACTACTTCAATACTTCTTGGGACTAAATTGACCCACTTTTTAGTTTATAAAAGTATACTTTTAAGTGTACTTTAAGTGTAAGAATAGTAAACTTTGAGTACACAACTAGTTTAAATCTAAGTTTTTTTTTGTACTGCAACTATATTATGAAGTGAACTATACTACAAGTGAACTTATAGGTATGCTGTTAGTTTACTAGTTATATACTTGTAGCCCACTTTTTAGTTTACGAAAGTACACTTTAAAGTATACTCTCAATAAACTACTATTTTATTAGTTTCTACTGCAAGTTTTCTTTAACTTATAGTACTGTAGTACTACTATAGTACCAATGATTTATGTATTATATAAAGAGACTTTTTCTATTTGATTTGTGATGAGATTAAAAAAAAGATACAATTAGTTTTTCTCACATGCCTCCATGGTGAACGGAGAATGCAAGAATGTAGAAAATTCTTGAAGATTTACAGTAAATTAATATCAAAACATACGTTTACAAACTCTCACACCCCCAAATAGACCTCTCTATCAAAAAGTAAGCATAAGCCAAATATACTTCTCTGTATACTTGTCAGTAGAAGCCAAGTATACTTCTACTTTTCTGTATACTTGTCAGTATGAGCCAAGTATACTTAAGTATGATTTTGTTAATTATATCTCTGACAAGTACATAAAAAGTAAACTGAGAGCATACTCTCTTATATTAAGTTTAAAAAAAGTATACTGATAGCACACTTGAATAAACTTCTTTATGGTAAGGGTAGTTTTCATAAACTAGTGACAATTGCAGCACATGGTGTTAAAATGTTAAGTGTCATTTGCATTCGGCCTGTTGCCAAGTTTGTAATTCTACTTGTGAGTGAATTCCTCTTAAACACAGAGATGTGGTTATATATTTAAATCAAATCAACTACTTGTCATACTGGCAAAGCTTTCCTGGTTGGGAATATTCCTATTCTAAACAAAGTTAATATTATAAAGTTAGTTTTTCATGTTTCAACTTTTCACAACATCAGACAGTTATCAAGCTTTTGACTGAACCCCACTGTTTGAACCTCTTTTATTTGTTAGAGCTCTGCTGGGGCACCAGAGGGCTTCTTTGTGGGAGAGAAACACCTCTGAACTCAAAGGCAGCATGATGGATGTGTATATCTGAACACTGAAGCCAAAGCCCACCCAGAGGAGGGGGCTCCTTGGGGGCATCTGTGGGTCATATAAAACTTCCCCGCGGTGAGAGAGCTTTTAGTTGGCAGCCCAGTGAAGACCTGAGACAGAGCAAGAAACAGAAGGAGTACCACCAGCAGCAATGGCATCTTTAGGGCTGCAGATCCTGGGCGTCGGGCTGGCGGTGCTTGGGTGGATTGGAAACATACTGATCTGCATGCTGCCCCTGTGGAAGGTGTCTGCATTCATTGGGAACAACATCGTTGTGGCTCAGACCATGTGGGAAGGACTGTGGATGACCTGCGTGGTGCAGAGCACCGGCCAGATGCAGTGCAAGGTCTACGACTCCCTGCTGGCCCTGCCTCCGGACCTCCAGGCGGCTCGGGCCATGGTGGTCATTGCCATCCTGTTCTCGCTGTTCGGCCTGCTGCTCTCTGTGGTCGGAGGCAAATGCACCACCTGCGTTGGGGACAAGGTCGCCAAAGCCAGGGTGGCCATCTCCGCGGGTGTTTTCTTCGTCCTGAGTGGGGCTCTGTGTCTGGTGACCGTGTCTCTTCCTGCTAACACCATCATAAAGGACTTCTACAACCCCATGGTTCCTGACGCCCAGAGGAGGGAGCTGGGTGCGTGTTTGTACATGGGCTGGGGAGCATCGGGACTGCTGCTGATCGGTGGCGCTCTTCTCTGCTGTCAGTGCCCGTCAGGAGGAGATCGCTATAATGGAGCAAAGTACTCCGCGCCTAAATCCACAACGCCCGGCAAGGAATTTGTCTGAGTCGCTGCTTTACATGAGAGGCAGCGCCGGACTTAACGTACAGCACAAACCTGTTCGAGGTGTGATTTGCATTGTGACTAACTTTTTGTTGTTTTTTACTCACACATTGTGGCCTTTTGTTTAATGCAACATGGACTTAAGCTTCATTCATTGCTTTTTACATTGTTTTGTGTTATAATTTCAGTATTAATTCAATTTCAGACTCTCCTGATGTTTTTATTTTCATCTTTTTTGCAACATAAGCACTTCAGAAAGACTCATGTACTGTATTTGTCATGTAAAATGTTTGTCAAATAAACAGATTTTTTTGTCAACAATGTTTTTTTTTATATGCCCAATCCGGTGGAACATAAAGTACATTTACTTTAAGTATACATTTTGTGATACTTTCCTTGTGAGCTATTATTCTGTTACATTTCAGAGAGAAATATTGCACATTTTACTTATTATTTGACTGCTATAGTTACTATTTACTTTAAAGATTAATATTTTACACACAAGACATGCTTCATTGTTATAGATTAAACTACCTAACAGTAGGGTCTAAAGACAGTATGGGTTGTATTGCCCCTTGTGGTTTATGATATTGGGCTATATGAAAATTGACAGTATAAAATTGTTAAATTTAGCTCCACCACAATCAGTTAAAACATGAAAATGCTGCTTACACATTCACATCATAATCCAATATATAATACATATAGCATTGACAGTGGTCATTCTGCATAATAAGTACTTGTACATTTAATATGTTGAGTACATTTTGTTGATAATAGGTAATTATTATTATAATAATAAGTACTTTAATGCAGGACTTTTACTTGTAATTAACTGTTTTACTGAAGTACAAGATCTGAATACTTCTTCCACCACTGGCCTGATCTCAGACACAAAGGTGAAAAATTACAGGGCGTATTGTTTTTCTTGTCAGACTGGTTTCAATTGAAAACGTCTGTAAACAAAAAGAAAACCATTAAAGAGGTTTAGGATATATCAACCTGACAAGACTTGGCAGATGTGCTCTCACTGGGAAAAGTGTAAATATCCATTCTTTGGAGATATAAAACAGTTGCTTAGCAACATGAGTCCAAGCATACACACAGCGCACTGTTGTCTCTGGCAGTGACGTCCATTTTACTCAAGACAGACACTGTAAATTACCATCTTAATACAAGGGCTGTGGATTAGACCATGGCAAACATCTCAAGCAGATACAGTAAATTCCCAGGAGGCTACTCTCCTGAATTCCTGAATGCCTGAATCACGAGTGAAGTCCGTTTCAGTTTTATAAGTGTTTTGTGCAGGTGCAGAGTGAACATGAGAAAGAAACCATATGAACAAGAGAAATTTATTTCAGACATTTGAAAGGAAACCCATCAGTGATCGTTATATCATTATACAGTTGACTAAAAACAACAACGTCGCATCTGATTTCAACCGCACACTGGGCTTCATGCAGGAAGAGATATAAGAACAAATTCCCTCTTATTTTTGCTCATATCCACAATTTGTTTTTATTTTGTTAGTACCCATTGATTTCTGGGATTCATCAATGTTTTCTTATTTTTGCCCTTCTCTTGGTTATGAGGCAGATGGCCGCCCACTCAGAGCCTGGTTCTGCCCAAGGTTTCTACCAGTTAAAGGGGAGTTTTTTCTCACCACTGTCACACCGAGTGCTTGCTCATGGGGGATCTCTTTTTGGGTCTAGACCTACTTTATATGAAAAGCATCTTGAAATAACTGTTGTCATTTGACGCTATGCAAATAAACTGAATTGAACGGAATTGAACATTTTACAAGTGGTCGAGAGCACCAAGATGAGAAAAAAACATCTTGTTTTTACAGTCCACAAGTTGTTTAAATGCAAGGAAACACATGTTTTAAATTTGAGAAACATCAAAAAACACATGAATATCATAAAATCAAATTAAGATTATTATATTATTATAGTTTTAGAGTAATTATAATTATTGGATTATTGAAGAAATACTATTGGTCCATTGATCCCAATTAAGACTATAATAGTATCGCCAGTACTAACACTCTGGAAAATCAAGTTTACTTTGTTTACGTTTATTTAACAGTACGTCTTTCGTTACTACTACTACTACTAGTATTACTACTACTATTCTAGTATTTCCCAATTTTACATCAATAAAATTTAAGTTCTTCTTACAACAATTTCTTAGTGGCATCTCCTCAATTCTAGTTCATGTACGCACAGCACAACACCTGCCCTTAAGTAGTGTTTAGGGGGCGTTACATATGCTAATAATAAACACGCCTCTATGATCAAGTGGGATTCATCATTCAGCACACCTGGGTAAGAGCAGATCTGCATCTGGAGTTGACTTCTCGTATTTTTTCTCTTTACAGAAAATGAAGAGAAAATATAAGAGAAATTTAAGAGAATGTTGCTGCATGAGGCCCAAAGTCCAATATCAAAATGAGTTTTGGAAAAATCTCCATTCATGCAAATTGTTTGGCTTTCACGCCTTCTCTAAGCAGCTGTCTAAACAATAAGTGATGTCTGCATTCAGATGGATTGCGTCACTCCATTCAGTCTCAGTCTAATAAAACAACTTTTAACAATAAAACAATGTAAAACAATAGTAGGTATTAGGTTCTGAATAAAAATATTGTTTCAGAGAAATGTTACAGGTTTTCAGCCCTTCGATTCACACAAGGGGGAATATTTATTTGTGAAAAAGAAGATCTGAGATAAACGTTTCCATGTGAAAACTGATAATCAACAGCAGATGTCAACCTTCAATAGGGTCACATTTCATCTGGAAAAAAACAAGCAAACAGACCACCAGACAATTTACGGTACTTTACTGCGGTCTTTTGTCACTTTAATACTCCTTTAATGTTTCCTTGTTTTCCAAATACACAGATATTTTGCTTTTGTCAATAACAATTTTAAGAAACAAATCCTTCTGTGCAACTTTTTGATGAGAACGTTAACAAATTTTGAAGAAAATCTCGAGACATTTTATGCTTCCAGCCCAAACACTCACACATAGTTCATGTTTGAAGATGCGGTTCTTGCCGGGACGAACTTGGCCGGTATGTAGGGGGGTCTTTTCTCCTTTGGGGGGCAGTTGTTGCAGAGCAGGCCTCCTCCCAGCAACAGCAGCCCGGCGGAGCCCCAGCCAATATAAAGAGCAGCCCCGAGCTCCCTCCTCTGAGCCGCAATCACCATGGGGTTATAAAAGTCCCTGATCACTGCGTGAGCCGACCACGACACCGGGATCATGATCAGCAAGGCGGCTATTATGAAGACCACTCCGGACACAATACAGGCTTTGGCTTTGGCCACTTCTTCCTCCATGCAGTTGGTGCACTTTCCTCCAACCACGGCCATGAGGACGCCGAACACCCCGACGATCACAGAGATGACCACCATGGCCCTTGCGGCCTGCAGGTCTTGAGGCAGAGCAAGCATGGAGTCGTACACCTTGCACTGCATCTGGCCCGTGCTCTGGACAACGCAGGTCATCCACAGGCCCTCCCAGATCACCTGGGCGGTGACGATGTTCGCCCCGACGAAAGCGGTGACCCTCCACATGGGCATAGCGCAGGTGATGATGGTGCCCAGCCAGCCGATGAAGGCCAGCAGCACGCCCATGATCTGGAGGCCCTGAGAAGCCATGATAACGCCTCGAAGATGATTCGATTCTGAATGCACAGGGGCTGTAATCGCTCTCATACACGCTCACACCTGCTTGAGGAAGTGTTTGCTGTGCTCTGATGCTCGGAGGTCTCGCTGTGAGAAGATAACTGCTCCCCATTGTGGTTCCAACTTTCAGGGTGGAGTTTCTGTGCTCTCAGACAAAAGGGGAAAGCCGAGACTTGATATCCACAAACCTTGTTCTCTCTCTGTTCATTGTTCCCACACATACAAGCTTTGTTACCTCGAGCAAGACTTTGAGACTGGAACAATGGCTCTAGATCCCACCTGTGCTCTCACACACACACACACTAACAGACCCATTCACACAGATCAAGCCTTGAGCAAACACAAACTTCAGAGTTTAGGTCAGCATATTTAACTAAAACAGATCAGGAAGTGGATGTGAAAAAAAGTTAACAAAAGTACTGTAATGCATTCTTCATTTAAACAACAGAGAATTAACCATTGAAAAGCTTTTTTTCATTTACATCATAATTATAATTGATCGCTCTGACTATCTCTGACTCTAGGCTTGCATGTTCAATTAAGGGACTTTAATCGATCGGGCAAGATTGATTCTTAGAGGAGGGAAATGTTAACTTTACAAGATCAAAGCAAAGGGATATGACTATTTACTCTCTTAACCAATGAAAAATAGGTCCTGTGAGTCTGTATAAAGTACAAACACCTTTGCCTGTAGGCCCACAATTTGACAGTTTGAACAAAGACTAGTTTCCAACCACCTTGCCTCTTTTTTCTGCCACACCTAAACCTGATTTACAAGAAAGTCAGACAATAGATGCTGCTCCTACGCTGTGAGTGTAGTTTTGTTTTAAAAATCAATCCTTGTTTTAACATTTGTGTGTCACTAAATGTGTAAAAAATACAATTAATGTTAAAAAAAAAAACAGTGAATACAATACAAGTCAATATAAGAATTTGAATGATATATGAATTTGTTCCATTTTAAAACCACTGGATGAATCATGTTGGACACAGCTGCTGTGTGAATGTAAGTGAAAATAAAAAGCACAAGAGATGTCTGATTTGTAGACAAAATATTTATTTACAGTTTAACTCATGAATCTCACACACATGGTTTATAAAAACAACCCGCAAACAGCAAATGAGATTATAGAATATTCAAAATACTCAGAAAAGACTTACATATGACATCCATACATATACAAATAACTGTGTTAACATATAAAATTGAATTTCCTCTTTGGGTGTGGTTCCTTTCCTGCTGTTTATTTCCTTTAAAACACTCTCACGAGGAGTAAAACTCAGGATTACTTTTTGCTCAAGTAACTTCCTGAAATATCAACACTCACAACCCAGTAGCACCAGTGCATCTGTCCCAGTAAACGTGGCTTTGTGGAAGCTCTTTACTGACTTCTAGATCTGTTTCAGACGTAGTCTTTCCCGGAGACTGGTGCTGAGGCATCAGATCTGGCAGCTTTGTACCTCGCAGTGTAGGAATCTTCATCTTTAGGGGGGCAGTTAAAGCAGAGCATCCCTCCTCCGATGAGCATCAAGGCGGCCGCCCCCCAACCGATGTAGAGTGCAGCGCCCAACTCTCTCTTCTGGCCGCTGACCAACAGCGGGTTGTAGAAGTCTCGGATGATGGTGCTGGCTGCCCAGCAGACGGGGACGAGGCAGAGGATCCCGGACACGATGAACATAACTCCAGCTGCAATGGCCACCTTGGTCTTGGACGTCGCATCCTCGACACAGTTGGTGCACTGTCCCCCGGCTACGGCGAGCAGGATAGCCAGGATGCCCACCACGATGGAGATGATGGTCAGGGCCCGGGCGGCCTGGATGTCAGAGCTGAGGGCCAGCATGGAGTCGTAGACCTTACACTGCATCTGGCCCGTGCTCTGGTGCACGCAGTTCATCCAAATGCCTTCCCATGTGGTCTGCGAGGTCACAATGTTGCTGCCGATGAAAGCACTGACCTTCCACATGGGAATGGCACACACGATGATGGCGCCAATCCAGCCCAGGACCCCCAGAGCTGCGCCCAGGATTTGTAGCCCAGTAGACACCATCGCGGAGAGCTGATGTTCTTCTTCAAATAAAACTCTTGAACTTGAAAGGCCTTGAAACTTGGTAGAGTGAAATTCCTCTCTGGCAGTGACGTAAGCTTGTAGGTTGTTTGTCTCCTTCTGTGA
The DNA here is from genome assembly GCA_916700995.1 of Hozukius guyotensis. Classification (NCBI taxonomy): domain Eukaryota; kingdom Metazoa; phylum Chordata; class Actinopteri; order Perciformes; family Sebastidae; genus Hozukius; species Hozukius guyotensis. The sequence continues at coordinate 47,585 of CAKALU010063202.1, forward strand.
TGGAGGCAGGTCCTTTGTTAGTCAGGTGTGTTTGCTGAATGGGAGAGGAGTCAGAAAAGCAGGTAGATATGATCTCCTCTCTGAGAGAGGAGGGGCCATGGAGGAAAAACAGTTTGTCGTCATCAGTCGCTGCTCTTCAGGTACACTCCCCCAAAACTCCACAAACCCATAACCTGTTCACCCTCCACCCAACCAACCTGTCTCACTAAGTCTAACAAAAGAAAACATGTGCTTTGCATGTAGCACCACATGCATGATACAAAAAAAAACAATTTTAACACAATATAAACATCTTATTAAAGAAAAATTAAAGTAACAGAACATTTATTTAGTTCATCTTTTAAATCCCCCTCCCCCATTTTCAGTTTCACCTGAAGCAGCAGGAGGGCGGAGTAATGTCCTGAGCGAGAGATGACTCAGTCCCTTTTAAATGACAATATCTTTCTGACGAAAACTTCAGACGGACCAAATATGGTCTTGTGCTCTGTGATTCTGCTGTATTACACCTTCACAAAATATGGATGACGTGCTGCTAAATATATATCTGGAATGTCCTCAATCAGCTGTGTCAATTTTAATGCGTTTCAATTAAATGTCAAAATAAAAGTGTCTCGTCACTTTTGACGTTTTCAATATTTAAAGCTCCCATGTCATGCTCATTTCCAGGTTCATACTTGTATTTTGGGTTTCTACTAGAGCATGTTTACATGCTGTAATGTTCAAAAAACATTATTTTCCTCATACTGTCTGTCTGAATATACCTGTATTCACCCTCTCGCTGAAACACTCCGTTTTAACGCCTGTCTCTTTAAAGATGTTCTACTTCCTGTTTTTTGGTTGACGTTCTTTCTCAAACAGAGAATGGGGGGGTGTGGTTAATAGTTAATAGTCAGACGTAATTCATTACCATGGCAACCAGACTGCATTGTTTTTCAACCCAGTTAAGATGAAACTAGTTTAGATGAATTTACTGTTTATCAGACCCCAAATGAGACAAGAATTCTCTCTCTCATTCACTCTATTCTTTTGGCTTCCATCTGGCTGCTGCTGCACCGAGGAGCCGCACCGCCGCACGCCGGCCACAGCGCACCGGAGGACGGATTAACATGTTGCTGAGGTCCGCCGTTTGAAATGCAGTGAAGTTTGAAACAACGACACCGCACCGGGCTGCATTGTGATTCATATATTCCTCTAACGGGACTTTTCTCTTGTTTTTTCTCGGGCTGAAAGTTGTGTGCTCCCCATCGTTCGGACCGATTAAAGGCCGGCAAACCTCCAAAACGGCAACGGCTGCTTTCCGTTAATATGTCTAACTAAAAAATACTAAAAAAAAACGTTGGGCTAGCTAACTACACCTAACTAGCTAACTAACTTAAAAGACAAACTGACAGACAGATAAACAGATTTATCAGTTTGCTGCTGCTCAGACTCAACGAGCATGAGTGTGCCTGCACAAGCTTGGAGGATGACGTATGACTTGCAGTTTCTACTACAGTCATACGTCATATTCCCATTTTACCAACAAATTTCTTTTTGTAGCGTTGAGCAAAAAATTAAGTTATTTGTCAAAAAAAAATTGGCAAACAGTGTGGCTAATCAACTTAGTCGGGAAATGACATGAAATATCATAGAAATGCCCAAATACACTGGAAGGGGGCTTCAAGACCAAAACAAAAAAGTCCAGTCTGCTCTGATTGGATTGAGAGAAAAATATGGTACACCTTTGCAAAGGTAGTTCTCAAGCTGTGGGCGATATATTCTAAAGAGCCTGGGTGTGACATAGGAAGCCAAATCTGAATAGCTTGTTGAATCACATGTTTTCTGATCTAGGCAGCCCACAAAAAACTGACTAGGTTATCTTATTTCACAGTTTGTGGGTTGGCACTCCAGACACTCAAATGTATGAGCATAAGCACTGAAAAAGTGAGTTTTTCATGATATGTCCCCTTTAAATGATTAAAAAGGAGGAAAACATATAGACCCCTGATTTATAGTCACATTTCACTTGCACTTTGTGTTCTGTCTTTCATTATTTTAATCCACACACAATCTAATCTTTAGATTTGCTCTAAAGCACATGATGATTCCAACAGGTAAAAAAAAAAAGTTTGTTGAGGTTTTTTGAGGTGATAAACATATAGCCCTTTAACTAAAACTGGATGTAAAACTGGAAAAACATTCAACATAAGATAACAGCAAGTAAACATCTACTTGAACGTATCGTGTTGGTGACACTCTTTGTGGATGTGTTGATTTGTAGGGGTGATAGAGATGGAAATTGTTGATAAATGACACAGTCTTGTAAAAAGCAGAATCTTTTATGTGCTTCAGTGAGTTGTATTCCGTTTTATAGCAGGTCTTCTGCAACCCTCAGTGCTGTTGTCAACTGGTGTAGGGTGAAAAACCTGACCCACACCTTTTCCCATACTTGCAATTAAGATGTTTTATTAAGGAAACACACTACGTGCGAGGCATGTGACCTCTGATATAATGCAGGTCCGTCCTCCCACAAGAAATCAGAAACACCAACAATGTGCCTTTACTTTAATAGAATTACATTTCTCAAAACAAATAAAATCTATTGGGAACAAATAAATTAAGTGAAAAATTAAGAGGTCGTGTGAAATAAAGGCTGAGGTCGGCTTTGAGAGAAGCTCTATTATGTCTGACTGTGTTCTGTGAATCAGACTGAAGGCTGATTGTTAAGTGTGAACATATGAGGAGTTTTTTGTTCAAAGAGGATCACAGGAAAAGAGATATTTCTGCGAAATTGGCGTGGGCGTTGAGGGGAAGGGCAACAAAGAGGAGTCAGTGTAAGTGCAAGTGTTGTAAGCACAACGGGTCTGGATTTATCTACTTTTAAATGTTCAACTCTGAACCTTGGCTCATCTGTCTGCTATTCACAGCTCTGCCCAAAGGGAGGCAGCAGCTTCAAAATGTTCGCTGTGTGTGTTTGGCGGAGTACACACCTGCCTTAATCTGCCCTGAATTTCTCTGAAAGAGTCACTTAGAGTTTTAGCTCTGACTAAGAGGAAGCAGAGGCATTTAAAAATGCTGTCAGGTTAGTGTCATGCAGATCGGTGTGAACTAGGGATGTCACAGTACCAGAAATCTAGTAGGCGATACCAATACCAGTGAAATTCCATGATTCTCGATACCAAATTCGATACCACGGTAAAAACATAACAAAACAACAATAAATCCCATTTAATTCAACACGTACTCTTTTATTAAAAACATTTGAACATTGAAAAAAAACAGAGGCATGTATCCTTTAAGTAATAAATTGACCCATTTTGTTCATTTTGGCATATCAGCGGCATGTTATCAATCGATTGTCAGACGACGGACACTACATACTGACCGTGAATGCATCTGGTCTGTCATCTCAGAGTAGCAGGAGTAGGAGCAGGAGCAGAGGATGTTGTCGAAGTGAAAAGCAAACGCACCTATTTGGCAATATTTCACATTTAATCTCTATGCTATAAGGGAACCATAACGTTAATGAGGTAATCGCCGCAAGGCGGATGGAGCCGTCACAGCCGGTGTGCACGGAGCAGCGGCGCCAGGTAGACCCCCGCAGCGGAGCCCCGCAGCAAAAGCGCTACCGGAGAGGCCAGACACACCGCCACCCAACGGTAAAGATCAGAGTCAGCGCTCTGCACATGTTGACCGTCATCTTTCTTGTAAAATGTCCGGTGTAATCGGTGACACCGGTGTTGTCACAAGTTTATTAACCGGTAGGAAAATTTTCCTCACTGTCACATCAATGACCGTTACAGGCATCGTACGGTACCTTCGGTACTGTATAAAAAGAGTACCGTTATCGGTTCTCGTGACATCCCTAGTGTGAACTTGTCCATTTCATTTTATACGCCTCTGATGCAGCAATAAAATACACAACTCGGGTTTTGTTTGGAGCTTTCAATGCACCAAGAGAACGAAGGATGTCTTGGTGGTTGTGAAAGTGTGGCATCACTCAGTGTTCAAAGAGCTTCTAACAGCAGTTTTTAATGTGTCCATAAATCTCAAAGCAGCCATTAAATCCAAGGCTCCCTCACCTCTTTCAAAGGCCTTATTACTTAGTAACTGAGAGTCCGCTTGTAGAGCAGTATCGCCACCGACCAGTGACCTAATAAACACTGCCAGTGGAAATCCCCCATCTTTCTTTGAAACAGGCAGTTTGAAATGAAAGGCTTGTGATTGGTTAGAGATATTTCAAAAATAATATAGTGGGTTTTCTAAAAAAAAAAAAAACTGGTGTTGTAAATCTACCTCAATATGAAACTAGTAAATTGTTTTGACAACATCCCCCCTGATGCACTGAAAGCAGACATCAGTGCCACCGCTGACATCCTCCACGGGCTTCTAAATGAGATCTGGGTAAAAGAGGAGGTACCCAATGACTGGAAACAAGGGCTAATTGTCACAATTCCCAAGAAAGGCAACCTCAGTGAATGCAAGAACTGGAGAGGCATCATGCTTCTCTCAGTCCCCAGCAAAATCCTCTGCCGAATCATCTTGGATAGAATGCAAGAACCACTGGACAAGATATTCAGGAAGGAACAAGCAGGTTTCCGGAAGAACAACTCCTGTACAGATCACATTGCATCACTCAGAATAATTGTCGAGCAGTACATCGAATGGCAATCATCACTGTTCATCAACTTTGTTGACTTTGAAAAAGCCTTCGACAGCCTAGACAGAAACATCCTGTGGAAGCTGCTCCGACATTACGGAATACCCATAAAACTGGTCAATCTCATCAAATGTATGTACAATGGATTCACGGGCCAAGTCATTTCAAATGGCAAGCTATCAGACACCCTCCAAATAAAAACAGGAGTACGACAAGGCTGTCTTCTGTCCCCCCTGCTCTTTCTTGTTGCCATCGATTGGACTATGAAAAAGTCAGTGGATGGCCA